>JASANR010001454.1:0-58526 GCA_030849635.1 Wallacemonas sp. MBr04 | reverse complement strand
TACAAGTCCGAGGGCAAGAAGTAGAGAGGCAGCGAGCGGCCGTGACGCCCTTGCCACGCCGCCACTCTCACTCTCACTCTCACTCTTTGACCTGAGTCTTTTACGTTGGTGGCACACGGCGCGTGGTCCACCAAGTGACATTACACCACCAATTTTCTTTCACTACTTTTCCTTTCCATCCTTAACAAAAACAAAAAAAAGCAAAACTCCCAACCAGCGCCACAAGTCAGAGACTTCCTGTGCGTGTATGTGTGTGTTGCCGGTCAGTGGGACTGTACTCGTCGAGCGCGCACAGAGACGCGCTCGTGCGTTGGTGTGACACCTCCACTGGTGCGCTTTTCATGCTCTCATTTTTTTTTGTGCGCGCGCACACTACGAGACTCGTACTGCGATGCTCTAGACGGCGCACTTTTTTTTTTCATGTCACTATCACGTTGGCTGGAGTAGTGGGTGAACGATACTTTTCTGCTCGTCTGCGATGCCTAACACAGCGTGGTAGCTGGAACGCCTCTTGGCTGATTATCCTTTTTGAAAGCTGTGTCACCTTCCTCCTCCTCCTCCTCCTCATTTCTCTTCATCAGCTCTCTTCACGTCTTACTCTCATTCCCTTTGCCACACACGACTTGAAGCAAGCAATAGCTCTCTGTTTTATACTGACGTGCGCGCTCGTACAGTGTGAAACGCTGCTCGCCGGAATCTCACACTGGCTCTTCTCACGCGTTACATTTCCAACCGCCACGGCACAGTGACTGAATGAATGCGGACACAGCGCTGTTGCTAACCACGGTCTTGCGTGAAGAGCCGTGCGTGGACCCTACGCTTCAAGGCACCGTTCAGTCCGTGCCGTTCGCTGTGCGATGCATCGCTCAGCAGAGCTACTACACGCTCTACCTTATCTCCGTTGTGCGCGCGCTGCTGAACGACGCGCCGTCGGCGTACGTGTACCTGATCCATCGCATTCAGGAGCTGGAGGAGCTGCACCGCGACGTCCACCTTGGCCGTGCAGCGCTCGTCTCGTCTCGCGGCGAGGCCGACACGGTGATTGGCGCGCAGGTGGTGCACACAGGCCTCACACTGGAGGCTCTGCCCGACGTCCCTGCTGGGGCGGAGCGCGTCCACTACGCCCTCGCTGACATTGTCTCGGCGGTGCCGCGGGTGCTGCCGGCCTCGAGTCTGGAGTTGCGCATCGTGTTGATCGGCGGCGGCACAGTCGGGCGCGGGCTCTTGCACACGCTGCTGGATGATCACCCCCGCCTCGTGCACCCGAATCGCATCACCGTCATCACGCGCCAGCCGGAGGTGCTCTCGGCGTTCGCCGCGCGCGGTGTCCTGTGCGTTGATCGCAAGCACGGACGCCAGGCGATCAACCAATGCGACGTGCTCATCGTTGCCCTGCAGAGCCACCAGGTGCAGGAATTCACCAAGCAGCACTTCTCCAGCAAGCTCCCCGGCGTCGACCTCGATCCACCGGCGCAACTGCAGGCCAGCTGCCTTGTCATTTCGTGTGTCGCGGGCATGCCGCGTGCGAAGCTGTCGGCGCTGCTCCACCACCCTGAAAAACTCATTATCCACCCGCAGGTGCCGACCCCGGGTGCCATTGATGTGACCGCACACGCGTACGAGCGTCAGTTGACCACCTCCACGGACCTGCTCATCCAGTCCATGGCTGATCACGATTCTTTTCTGCGGTCCGCTGTGGTGGAGGCCGATGACATCAACGTGCTGCAGATTGCTGACTCGCTTGTGTCGCAGGAGTTGGCGGCATCGCGGAGCGGAAAGAAGGAGGCCACCGTGAACGTGCCGCTGGAGGTCGCGCGGCGACGTGCGATTGCGGCTGCGACGGCGGCGGCCAAGGAGCCGTACGCGGTGCCCAAGGTCTCCGATGTGCTGGTCGACAACGTGCCGCCGCCCTTCGAGTTTCTGAGCGCGGTCTGGAATGCGGTCCGCGTGTACGCGTCCGTGCAGCTTGCCGAGGCCCGCCAGCGTGATCACAAGAGCAAACGGGACGCCGCCGCGACGAACGACGCGGCGGTTTCCGATGGTGCCAACGGCCCCCACGGCCGGCGCCTGAGAGGGCGTCAGACCGCGAATGCAGCCGGTGTCGACACCGCCGAGAGCGACGGTGCGTTCCTCTGCGTGGCCTTTGCGGCGCTTCCGGCCGAGACGAGCCAGCCACTCACCAGCGCCACGCTGCTACTGCACGGTGCCCCAGAGAACGTGTCGCGCGGCGTCGCGGACAGTGATGCGCAGCCGTCCAGAGACGCCACGCCGTCGCCTTCAGCACAGCGAGGGGGCGGCCTTGACACGGCCCCAGCAAGCGTGACGGCGGCTCTGCGGCGTCGCATACCTGCGCTGTACGATGACAGCGCTGCCGTCGCCCGCGATCTCACACGGCGATATGAGATCATACTCCGTGACAGTCAGTGATCAAAACCAGCGGATGCTCGTTTCGCACACGCACACACAGACACACATGTAAACCATACACAATAACCACTCACTGTCTTGGGTACGTGGCTTTCCTTTCCACCAAGTTGCATCTTTCCTCAAATTTCAATCAAACCTTTCTTTCGTCACACGCTTCTCAGGGTGCTGTTTCTTCTTGTGGCTCCCTCCCGCTATCGTGTACGTCAATGAAAAGTAAACGCCAGCTATCACGTGTGCTTGTGCGCGCGTCATTCGCTCATTGGCGTACCTCCCCCGAAGCAGGGCGATAGACTTCCACTTCTCCTTTTGGTTTACTTCGTGGTGCGACATGCCAACCTTTTCATTCTCTCCCCCCGTCTCTCTCCGTCTCTCGTTGCTGTCTTTGGCGCGTCGCTTTCACCTCGTGCGAGAAAACTTGCTCACTCGCGTCTCCCACTTGCTGTGCTCCGTCAACAGACTACTCATTTCCCAGATATTTTGAACAGGTTTTTTTCTTCTTTGCACATTCATTTTCCTTTCCCGTCTGCCATTCAACTTCACCGTACTTTCCCTCCGTCCGTCACACGTCACAGGTGATCACACTTCAGAACCCCTTCCCGTGCCTCCTTCCACTCACCACTCGATGGCCTCGTTGCTGCCCTACGCCGATGCGGTGATGCATCAGCGACTGCTGCTGAGCAGCAGTCACGAGAAGCTGGCCAAGCAGCTCGCCGATCTCCAGGCGACGCGGAACAGGCAGTGTCTGAGTCTCCCCGACAAGCTCGCGGCCGTGGAGAGCGAGAGCGATGACCTGGTCGAACAGCGCGACCGCAAGCAGCGGCTCGTGGGTGAACTGGCGCAGTACCGGCTCGAGCTCCACACACGTGCGCTGTGCCTGACGGGCGCCACGAAGAAGCGCGATGCCGTGCGTGACTTTTTTGCCCAGGCAGAGGCCACATGGGCCGGCTACCCGTCGCAGATCGTCCACGTGGCACGCGCCCTGCAAGAGCGGCGTGCACTGCTGAAGGAGACAGCGCCGTTCGTGGTGTCGCTGAGCGCACTGAGCGAGCAGGTGCAGCTCCGTACTGTGGTGACGGCGCAGCAGCGTGGCTCGGCGCTGTACCTCACCGCGCACGCCGCGCACCTCGACACGCAGTCCGCGGCACTCCAGAAGTGCGTCGAGGCGGAGCAGGCGCGCGCCACGGAAGTCACAGCGCGTCGGGCAGTCACCCACGCTGCGCACGGTAGCGTTGCCGACGCCGCGCTGCTCGCTGAGCGCGTCGCGGTGGAGGCGGAAGCCGAGCTTGCGCTGGCGCAGTTGACCGGCGACGCAGTCGGTGCCTGGCGGACGGCGCTGAAGGAGATGGCTCAGTCCTGGGCAGATCGACTGTCAGCGCAGGCCACCGTCCTGGAGCAGGAGAAGGAGAACTACGACACGACCCTATCCCACCAGACGTCGCTGGCCACCGCGATCGCACAACTGGCAGCCAACCAAGAACAGACAGAACAGGCGCACAAGGCTGCAGATACGCACAATCAACACGCGCTGACGGAGGCCCAGCAAGCCGTCTCCACAGGCCACGCACAGCTGGCCAGCCTGGCCGAGAGGACGAAGCGCGCCGGCGAGACGGGACAACAGCTCAGCGGCACGCTCCGTGGCACACTGCAGATGATGCACATCTTTCACATGACCCAGAAGGAACTGTTCGCTGCCTCTGCGGCGGAGAACGCCTCGTCACGTGAGGCCACACAAGTGCGACTGGACGCGCTGCGCCGTGCCCACGAGGCGCACCTGGCGGCGAAATGCCGTGAGCGGCACCTTGCGCGCTGCCGCCAGTCGCTGGCCGCGTTGGAGGGCGAGGAAACGCTCAAACGACGGTCATACCTTCAGGAAGAAGCCACGGAGTGGATGCACTGGCAGCAGCGTCAGCGCGAGGGCCGGGAGACGGCCCAAGCGGCTCAGCGTGCGCGTGAGGCGACAGAGGCGCTTGCAGCGACCCAGAAGCCACCCACTCGCGGCACCAAGCGTGGGCGCGGCGCTGACCACGTGGACGCCGACAACGCCTCGCTGGCGGATGCCCTGGGCCTGCCCAAGACCCGCGTTGAGCGGCGCCGTGCACCACAAGGTGCCACCACGACGACAGCTGCGTCGTCTACCACGACCGAACGCACCACGCGACGCGAACGCAAGCGGGCTCGCCCTCCCATGGCCGCCTTCTCCAACCTGCTCCAAAGCACGAGTGTCGCCTCCGCGGCGGCACAAACCGCCCGTAAACCAGCCACGCGACCCGCCCACAGTGCGTCGCCTGCGAGCGAGGGGGCCAGCGATGGCGGCGCGGCAAGTCAGACGGCGGGTGGCGCTCAGGACGGTGCCAACGCGAGCTTCGACTCCACCGAGGACACCATCACGGTCACCAAGGCATGCCGTCAGGGCGGTGACGTGCTCGGCGCCGGCGCCTCCGCCGACCCGAGTCCCTCGCCCGCGCCGCGTACACCGACGCGCGTCAGGGCTGGCTTTCACGGGTCTCACGCTGCGGCTGCGGCCAGGCTCGCTGCCCCACGCGCGCGACGAGCGGCTGGTGTCTTTGACCAAGGACCGCTTCCCCGCGCCACGCATCCCCACGCCACGGCGCGCATGAACCCGCCACGCTCGCTGGTGGCCGCGTCGGTCGTGAGCGGCGGTGCACTCTCGCACGCGCTCGGCCGCACTGCCAAGGTCGCGCCCAGTGCCCGCACCACGCACTTTGGGCCGCTGCGACCGACAGTCGTGGAGAAGCGCATCTCTCAGACCAGCTCGGCGGAGAGTGGCGACAACATCTTCAAGGATTTTTTCTCCTGCACGTGAGCAGGGCCACCACCCTGGTGAGTGGTGGTCTTGTGAACGCAACACACTCACACAACGACAGACAGACAGAGAGAGAGAGAGAAAAACACACACACACACAGAATGATGACGTGAGACCGTGCTCCTTTCCGTTTGTTGTTAATGCTTACTTTGTCAGCTACTGCTATTTTCTTCCGCTTTACTTTTCTGCTTTCCTGCTCCCAGAAATCACACACACACACACCACACTTTTACGCGACATGCAACAGACGTCACGGTACGCGTCACGTCAGCTGGCGAAGCGCATGCGCTTGTTGACGGGCACTACTGCGACAAGGGACCGTTTCTAGCACATGCACAGCTTCAGCGATGTCGCAATGGTTTCCTCACTCGATGAACACTCCCTCCCTCACACTTTCACACGTGCTGACTTGCTCTCTTCCCTGTTTCTCTCACTGCTCTCGTGCAGTACTATTGTTAGGGCCCTTGGTGGAGAGCCCCGCTCGCGTTTGCCTTCATTTGACTCGCAATTGGCGTACGTGTGGCTGCTCTGCGATCTTTTTTTCTGTGTCGATTTCCTGCACGCTGCTCACGCGTCTTGCATTCGGTTTCCTTTCTGTTTCTGGTTTCTTTTTTGGTTTCTTTTTTTTTTTTCTTCAGTAATCTAGTGCACGTCTCGTGGACAGCCGCCTCCACCTCTGAACAGGTGGACCGTCTCCTCCTCCGCGCTGTGCATGCCTGGCTGCCCTTGATGAGCACGAAGCCACGTTCCTCGCGTTCTGATAGCTCGTCACCCGCTATCGTGAAGCCCACCAACACCAAAAAATCATCCCGGGCTCGCCACTCCGAGGCAAAGTCCGACGCATCGGTGCCATCGGATGTGTCGCGTGACACGCCCAGTGCGTCCTCACGCCGCTCACGTGATGATCCGCTGCGCGCACCACCGAGCGCCAACGGCAGCTCCAACAACACCTCCGTCTCACGTGGTCTCGTGCCTCCCACATTGATGGACTGGACCTCGTTGTCCACGTCGCCGGAGGCCGGCGTTGTGTGCGGGCTTCTGAACCCCCAGCCACCGTCCGGCTCTCCCACCACAGTCCGCTCTCGTGCGGAGCCGTCGCCGGCGTCTTCCATACTCGTCATGAACGGCGGGAGCAGCCTCACTGGTCCCAAAGGCGCCAATGCAACGATGCGGCCCGGCCGTGCGAGTCGGCTGGACGGCGCGGTGCTGGAGGCGGCGGTCCACTTCGACAGCGATTCCCCGGCGGCGCTGCCGAGCGCGTCCGATGCGGGGAGTCCTACGCACTCGAGCAGCAGCCCACGGTGTGGCAGCGGCCACCGTCGACGCATGGACTCCACCCTGACGACCCACTCGTCCATGCTGTCGAACCCGTCCGCGCCACCGTTGCTGGCGCCGCACCGCTCTAGCCTCCGCCTGCACCTGTCGCGGCGCGCGCTCATCGGCAAGGGCAGCTTCGGCATCGTATACAAAGCCATGGACACCGACACAAACGAGCTGCTGGCCGTGAAGGAGATCAGCCTTGGCGGGCTCAGCTTCCCGCCGGCGAGTGCGGCAACCCCGTCTGGCGGCGGTGCTGCTGCCTCTTCCCCCAGCGCTGCCACCCCAAGTGCGCAGAGCACCGAGAAGCAGCGGCGCATCGCCGTTGTCCAGAAGGAGCTGGCCGTGCTACGTCAACTCAACCACCCCAACATCATCCAGTACCTCGGCGACGAGTTCGAGGATGACTGCCTCCGCATCTACATGGAGTACATGCCGGGCGGCAGCGTGAGCACGCTCATCAAAACGTTCGGTACGCTGCAGGAGCGCCAGGCCTCCGCCTTCACTCGCCAGGTCCTGCACGGGCTCGCGTACCTGCACGGCAAGAACATCATCCACAGGGATCTCAAGGGCGACAACCTCCTCGTCGACACGCACGGCCGCCTGAAGCTCGCTGACTTCGGCACCGCGCGCGACCTGACGAACACGGTCGCCACCACCAACAGCGCGATCGCCGGCACGGCGTACTTCACCGCCCCCGAAGTCGTGCAAAATGCCCCAGTGAACTCCAAGGCCGACATTTGGTCCACCGCCTGCTGCGTGATCGAGATGCTCACCGGCGCGCCGCCACTCTCACACATCAGTAACCAATTCTCCATGCTAATGCTGCTTGCCAAGTCGGACGAGACGCTCTCGGATTCGTACATCCCCAAGGACAACGAGTGGTCTGCGTCCGCGCTTGACTTTCTTCACCAGTGCCTCCAGAGAGACCCTGCGAAACGGCCCAGTGCGCAAGAGTTGCTGCGACACGGGTGGATCGTGCAGCCGCCGAACAGCGACTTTGTCAGGTCTGTGCAGGACGACGTGCTTGCTGTGACGGTCACGTCGGTCGCGCTGCCAGAGCCGATCGCACCGCCTGGACTGCACTCGTCACAGGACAGCATTCTCGACATGACCGACATCGCACCAGGCACGCCAATCGACCTCCAGAGCACACCAGACGACGACCGCCCCACGGCGAACACAGCGAGGACCACACCCGTGACGGCATCACGGAAGGAGGCAGACCGACTGGCCAAGAAGGAGAAGAAGCGCAGGAAATCGGAGAAGGCAGCCAGGATCAAGGAGAAGGAGAAGCGACGACGTGCCAAGTCGGTCGGAGCCTCACCACAGAGCCCAGCGCCAATGAAGGCGGTAGAGGCCGCGCCACTCTCCACTGACGCGATCAACTCCCCCTTTGCTCACACCACCTCGCAGCTGCAGCTCGGCCGCGATGGTCCGCAAAACCGGACCACGGAGACGGATACGACGAGCACGGGCTTCTTACCCCCATTGTCGCCCGGCTCCCACCCCGGTACGTGCACGGACTTGGAGCTCCCGCGGGCCAGCTCACGACCCTCCGAGGCGTCCGCGACGCCGGCCCCACCCGCCCCGCCAAGTGGCCGCTGGTCTCCCTTTTTGTCCACTTCCGCCCGCCGTGACAACACGGCACCAAAGAAGCACACGTAAAAGACAACACAAGGAAGCCGACCACGACAGCAACACAGGGACAGTGGTGGATACAATCAGGCAGGGAACTGTCGGGCAAACCCGTGCGCCACCTGCGTTGCGCTACCATTGTTTTGTTTTCTTTTCTCTCTTCTTTTCTCACTCTCGTGTACTTGCAGTGGCAGTCTGTGTTTGGTTTTCGCACAGAACCGCGGCAGCTCGCGAAAGGGTTCGATGATGTATTTGCCAGCACTCGGTTTTTCTTAGGACCTTCAACACGAGATCCGACATGTGATGTTTGTTTCTTCTTGTTTCGCTCACAGTTTTTGCTCACCACTGTTCTCCCAACTCCCCCTTCTCGCTTTCTTCCCATCTTGTTTTCATTTTCCCTCTCTGTTTTTTTTTTTGCTTCTCCATATTTCGTATCGTCTTCACGTTGTGGATGTGGCTTGGTATGTGTACTGGTCTTTGTACCCACAGATTATCGAAAGCGAGTCAAAAATTCAACAGCAACACCATCAGAAGGAACAGCATGTGCACACAAACATGAAACGGCACAAACCAGGAGATCAACATGTCAGACGCGCGATGCACCGATTCCTCGTTCAATCGCTTACCGACCACTCTCTCGTTCAGCAAACCAGATCCACGTAAGGCGCGCGTGCCATTGTCCGCACACGCTCGCGGTATGGTACCTGCTCCCTCGGACCCATGTGCTGACACGACACATCGATTACACTGTGCCCAGGTCACGTCAGACACACACACACACACACACACACACATCAATATGTCCGCTCACAACTCTTTCAATCCAACACGTCGCCACCATGTTCTCTCTCTCTCTCTCCCTCTCTCACCTTCTTTCTCTTCGGTGCCACTAGCAGTGTCTCACCGCGTGAGGATGTACTCGCCTTTCGAGCCCAACGACTATGTGACGTACAAGTTCGACTGCTACCGCAAGCGCTGTCGCAACGAGGAGGAGACGGCGCGGCGGTTCCAGCGTGCTCGCGAGGAGACTGGCGACGCGCTCTCCGATGCCCTTGCAGGTCGTCCAGCGACCGGCGGTGCCCTCGCACGCAGCAGCGAGTCAAGTCACGAAACAAGCGGCGCCCTTGCTCTCCATTCCCTCAATCTCAGCGCCGAAGAGATGCACCGTCGTCGTGTGAAGGAGAGCGCGGCGCGTGGTGTGCAGCGAGCCGTCGACATTGAGAAGGACACCCTCCTCGTGCAGCACAAGACTCGCCAGCAAGAAGGCACCGATACGCGCAGCAAGATCAGCGGCCTACTTGATCGCATGCGTAGTCGGGCCAGTGCCACCGAGACAGATGGCAACGCGAGCAACAACAACAACAGCAGTAGCGGGAGCAGTAGCAGTGATGCCATGCGTGCTCCAGAGGGGGCACCACCGACTGATACAGCCGCGATGGCGCCGCCCCCACCACCACACGGCGGCCCAGCCTCCCCAACCGCACCGAGTGCCCCACTCGCCTTTAAACGCAGTGGTCTCGCGGCCGGTGGCTACGTGCTTGACACGGCGTCTCCTCGGACGCAACTGAAGGCAGCAAAGCCACCTCTGCGTGGGAAGCCCAGCTCAACCTTGCTGGTGCGCTTCAACGTGACCCCGTCCCCGTTGACAGTGGTGCGCACACGCCACGGCACCTCTGCCGCAACATCAGAGCTGGAGGCCGCGCTGGCTCCGCTTGTGGAAACGGTGCGCCAGTTCTGCGGCCGTTTTGGCGTTGTGCGTAGCGTACGCGTCAATTTCCTCAGTGCCGCAGAACTTGAGGCGAAGGTGGCATCCTTTGTCGGCACTGACCAAGAGCGCGACGCGTGTGTGGAGAAGGAGAGACTGCGTGTTTTTGTGCGCCTCAACACCGTCGCCGAGGCATTCAAGGTGGCTGACGCGATCGTCGCCGCTGTGCCGCCACCGGACGCGCCACTCCCCAGCCGCGACGTTGCCTCGTGGTCTGCTGTGTTCTTTCCTTCCTCCGCGTACGACGAGGGGCACCTCACACCGGTCGGTGGCGAGGGCTTCTGCCAATAGTCTCACTGCCACAATGATGACGATGATCATGATGGTTTGCAACACCAAAAGCAACAACAACAACAACAAAAAAAGAGGTATACCAGTGAACAACGAGAACACTGACGGTGAATCACGGACCGCTACGTTCACATTTTCTTTTATCGCACGTCCACAGAGACACCACATTATCTGTCTGACAGAAATCACACCCTACAGTTCTGGACCCTCACTGCACTCTGACATTGCTGTTTCCCATCCCTTTCTCTCTCTCTCTCCCTCTTCTACCTTTCCCATTTCCTGCGCGCTCTCTTCCTTTCGCTTTTGTTTGTGCCACCACCACCTACCCTCTAATCGTGTCCATTCAAGTGTCCATACAGTTGATCTCTTCTGTCCTTTATCGCTCACTCTATTTTCTCCTCTCTCTCCCACACACACTCACCCACGCACGCACCACGCAGAATGTTCCCCGTTCTCTCGCACGTCGATCCCGCCCTGGCGGACATGATCGAGAAGGAGATGGGCCGCCAGTACCGCAGCCTGGAGATGATTGCGTCCGAGAACCTGACGTCAAAGGAGGTGCTGGAGTGCCTCGGCTCTGCCCTGACGAACAAGTACGCTGAGGGCGAAGTGGGCCTGCGCTACTACGGTGGCACGCAGTACGTTGACCAGGTCGAGGCCCTCGCGAAGGAGCGCGCCCTCCAGGCGTTCCACCTCAACCCCGAGGAGTGGGGCGTCAACGTGCAGCCCTACAGCGGCTCCCCGGCCAACTTTGCCGTGTACACCGCCCTGCTCGAGCCACACAGCCGCATCATGGGCCTTGACCTCCCCAGTGGCGGCCACCTCACGCACGGCTTCTACACCGCCAAGAAGAAGATCAGCGCCACGTCCATCTACTTCGAGTCGTTCCCGTACAAGGTCAACAGCGAGGGCTTCATTGACTACGACGGCCTGGAGGCGATCGCGGACGTCTACCGCCCCAAGATGATCGTCATTGGCGCCTCCGCCTACGCGCGCGACTTTGAGTACGAGCGCCTGCGCCGCCTCTGCGACAACCTCGGCTGCTTCCTCTTCATGGACATGGCGCACACCGCTGGCCTCATCGCCGGTGGTGTCCTCAAGTCTCCCTTTGACTACGCCGATGTCGTCACCACCACGACGCACAAGTCCCTGCGCGGGCCCCGCTCCGGCATGATCTTCTTCCGCAAGAAGGGCCGCGACGGCAAGCCGACCGACTACGAGAGCCGCATCAATCAGACCGTCTTCCCCGGTCTCCAGGGCGGCCCGCACATGCACCAGATCGCCGGCATCGCCACCCAGATGCGCGTTGTCTGCAGCCCCGAGTGGAAGACCTACGCACAGCTCGTGCAGGCCGACGCCCGCGCGCTGGCGGCGGAGCTCATGAAGCGTGGCCACAAGATCGTCTCGAACGGCACCGACAACCACCTGCTCCTCCTCAACGTGCGCGAGCACGGCCTCACTGGCAGCAAGATGGAGAAGCTCTTCGACGCCATCTCCATCTCCACCAACAAGAACACCATCCCCGGCGACAAGTCCGCGCTCACCCCTGGCGGCATTCGCCTCGGCACCTGCGCGCTGGCGGCTCGTGGCATGAAGGAGTCGGACATGATCAAGGTGGCCGACCTCGTCGACCGCGCGATTCAGCTCGGCAAGAAGATCCAGGACGAGTGCGGCTCCGCGAAGCTCGCCGACTTCCTGGCCGCCATCCACAACCGCGACGACGTCAAGCAGCTCCGCGCCGAGGTGGAGGAGTACGCCATCCAGTTCGACATCCCGAGTTTTGACTCCTCCAAGATCAAGTACAAGGACGGCCTTCCCGAGTAACCATCGCGACCGCCGCTAGGGAATCGCGACAGGAGGACCTCTTGCCATCATAGAGAAAAAAGAGTAGCCAGAACGAAATATCGGTTGAGCAATGGGACCAGGTACGGCAGCCGCTTTTCCAGTTCGCGCTCGTCTTTCGCCTCCTCGATGATCGCGGTTTGCCCAGTTTCTTGTGTGTGTGTTTCTGTTTGCTAACTGGGACACGCACGCAGGATCAGATCGAGGAAGCAAAAAGGGGACGGCGAGTGGGCAGGGTGCTGTACTATTCCTCTTCGTTTGTGTCGTGTTTGGTCTTGTGTTTTGCACGTTTCGTTCGACCCGACATGGGGTAACACATGCGCGAGCGATCAAAATGGCAAATTAACGCAAGCAAACCACACAGCGAAGGGCACTCCCAGCGTACGATTTTCGCCTCAAATTCCGGTTTCTCACCTCAGCGTTCCAATTCTGTTCTTCCTTTTTCTTTTTTCCATTTTCTTTGTGATCATTTTTTTTTCTGCAGGTCTCATCTCCTCCATTGTGTTTTTCTGTTTTTCTTATCATCTCCCCCTCTCTCCCTTCTGACAGGCTACTTTGATGTACACCTGCTCATCATAAATATCCCCGCGTCTCCCGTCTCGACTTTTTCACACACACACACACACAGACACACAATGACATACAGACAAATCCAAACACACTCACGTTTTTCAATTTTGTTTTACAAAATACTCTTGTGTCTTTCTTCGCCAAAGGGAACCACGTTCATGTGGATGTGGCGGCCTCATGTCACGACAGTTGCGAGATCCATCAAAACGTGCCTACGGCTCCCTGCAGTCTCTCATGGAAAGAAAGCAAAACAGCCTGATCTGTTGTGCTCCCGCGGTACTCGAAAAAAAAGAAACACAAACAACACGAATGCCAAACACAAGCCAGGCCAGCGTTCGACTCAGATGAAACGAGTGTGTGCACGTCGCAAACGAAGAAGATGTGATCATCATTTTGGTGCAACACACACACACTGGAGAGCCGACACTCGCACGCACGACGGTTACGTTTTACAGTCCACTGACTGCGACCTAAAACTGTCCCGTGAAACGGGTGAATACACTGCGCATGCTGAGCCACTCGTTTCATTTCTTCATGTCTCCTGCGTCCATTCCCGCCTGACCCCCCCCCCACCCCACCTCCCCGACCTACCTATATCCCTTTCTGTACCTGCCACAAGTGAAACAACAACAAACAAGAACGCGAAAACAAAAAAAANAAAAAAAACAAATACGACGGAGACCGTGTACGCGCTGTCCATTACACAGAGGCGTAAACTGACAAGTACCTCTCTCTACTATTCTTACCTCGGCCACCACCACTGGCCACACATCACTCATCATCCTCATCATTTCCTTTTCTACCGTCCTGATCGGCGGACGTGCGACACATGCGGCGCCATCTACTTCTGGTGTTTTTTGTGGTGACCACCACTCTGTCCGTGCTCGCACCACGGGCTCATGCGGCTGTGAGCGCAGGTGAGCAAGACGCGCTGCGTGAGCTGCTGCAATCTGGTGACAAGTCGATGGGGCAGGGCCAGTACCAGGAGGCGCTCGCCAAGTACACCGAGGCACTCGTCCGCGACCCAAAGAGCGAGCGCGCGCTGTTCAGTCGCGCGGAGCTCCAGTCCATCCAGCGCAACGTGCCAGAGGCCCTCACTGATTTGGATCAGTTGCTGCACCTGGAGCCAGACCACCCGGATGCACTCAAGCTGCGCATGTCTCTGAGGGCACAAAACGGCGAGCTGCCCCACGCAATCGCCGACGGTGAGCATCTGCTTGCCGTGTACCGCAAGAACAAAAAGGCCGCCGCGCAGCTTCGCGTGCTGCAGGACAGCTTGCACAAACTGAGGAGCTATGCGCAGCGCTGGCACAGCATTGTGGCCGTCTTGGAAACCCCGATCGCGTCTCTCACGTCGGCAACCCCCTCTGACGGCGCTGTCTACGAGCAGTACCGCGAGTGCGTGGCGGTCCTCGCCGGTGTGATCCAGGACTTTGCCCGTGACAACGTAGATCTCCGCCTGCGTCGCGCAGCGTGTGCACTGGCCGTCCACGACAACCAGGTCGCCACCCCCGAGCTCAAGTACGTTCTCCAGCGGGACCCGAACTACCTGCCTGCGATTGCCCTCAACGCGCGCGCGCTGCGTTCGCTCGGTGCGCTTGACCAGGCCCGATCCGAGCTGCGGCGCTGCCTCTCGCTGGACCCCGAGTACGCGCCGTGTGCGATGCAGCACAAGATGATCCGCGCACAGCAGCGCATCGTCAGCTCCGTCGAGTCGTCGATCAAGTCCAAGAACTTCGACAAGGCCCTCGAGACGATCGACGAAGCCTTCCAGCTGGAGTCCCGCCCGCCGTATGAGGATCAGCTCCTCCAGTGGCGCTGCGAGATTGCCGTGGCGAACCGCGACACAGTACGCGGCCTGCGTGATTGCCAGCGCATCGTCGCGCGTCTTGGTGAAGGCAACCCCGCATCATTCACCGCCATGCTGCAGGTGATCGAGCTCCATCTGCTGGACGACAACGTGCCGGCTGCGGAGAACATGCTGCAGAAGGCCAAGCAGCTAAACCCCCAGAGCCCACAGATCAACGAACTGCATGCGAAGATCGAAAAGCTCAAGCGCGCGGGCGCCCGCAAGGACTATTACAAGATCCTGGACGTGAAAAAATCGGCCTCGTCAAAGGAGATTCGCCACGCCTACCGCAAGCTGGCGAAAACGCACCACCCCGATCAGCTCCGCTCAAAAGACCTCACCGATAGCGAAAGAGAGAAGGAGGACAAGCTGTTTCGCGACATCAACGAGGCAAAGGAGGTGCTCCTCGACGACGATCTCCGCGCCCGCTACGACAATGGCGAGGACGTCATGAACCCCAATGCCCAGCAGCAGCAACAGGGACAGCCCTTCTACGGCCATCCGTTCTTCAACTTTGGGCAGAATGGCGGCTTCCAATTCCACACCTCTGGCGGCAGGCCGCATGGTGGCGGCGGACAGCAGCAATTCTTCTTCCATCGTCAGGGTCACTAACGCGAGCACCAGAGGCGATGGATGGAGATCATCTCTCCATGTTTGTCCCCTCGCCCCCTCTCTGTTGCCGTCGTATTGGCGTACATGTGCTTTCTTTTCCCTCTCCACTTTCCACTTTCCGTTTTTTTCTGTTGGGCTGTCCGTTCGTGCCTTCTTCCATGCTTGTCTCATGAAGCAGGAGAAGGCGCAAACAAACAAAAAAATCGAAAACTGTTTCTGAGATGACAACGCAATGGCAAAGCATAGGTGACGGTATGAGAGACGACGAGCATTTCTCCAAGACTATTCATTGGTGGAGCACTTTCCCTCCAGCGATGGCGTCTTTCGCTCACGTCTCTCTCGCTCTCTTTCTATGCGGCACGGCTGGGGCGGATACAAGCAAGACGACGAAAAATCGATCGTACTTCTCTCTCTCTTTCCCCTCCCCCCCCCACGGACCGTAGGCACCCGTCTTGTTCGTTTATGCTTCATGGTGCCGCTCCGCCACCGCATCTGTACCTGTGGTGCTGTTCGCTGCCACTTCAACGCAGTCTTGTCATCACACAGACACGCACACATTCCTGCGCCTCCTTGCCTCGATTTCTCCTCCTTCCTTCTGTTCCTCACGAGTCGTTACTCGCGTTTTTTCCTCCTCGTTATCCCTTGTGCTGTGTCAGGTGCCCCGTTGGCACTTTTCTTCTTCCTTAGCCCTCCTCATCTTCATCTTCATTTTCCTTGTTTCCTCTCTCCGCGCGTTCCATTTGTCCTTCCACAGTTCGCACCCCTCTCCCTTTCACATCCCCCCCTCACAATGAGCATGGAGAACGTCTTGTCCATTGACGGTATCTACTACGATACTGAGAAGATCGCCAAGATCCATCCGGGTGGCCCGATGATGGTGCGCATGTGCAACGGCCGCGAGAGCACGGCGATCTACCTCAGCTACCACCGGCGTCGCTTCCCGCACGAGCTGTACAAGGAGTACCAGGTGGCCGAGGCTGACGTGCACCCCGACTCCCGCATCGTGCAGCGCAAGCAGCCGAACTTCGACAACTACCTTGAGCTGTGCGATCTGGTGCGCCCAGTCATCGAGCCCACCAAGGGCTTTGCGCCGTGGTACTACTACCTCAAGGCGGCGCTGTGGGTGGGCATCATGCTTGGCTTCGACTTGTACTCGCTCTTCTGGCGCCGCGCGTACTTCTTCACGATTGTGCAGTCCTTGGCGATGGCCATGGTGGGCTTGAACGTGCAGCACGACGCCAACCACGGCGCCCTCAGCCCGGACTGGCGCATCAACCGCGTGCTTGGTCTCACGCAGGATCTCCTCGGCGGCAGCAGTATCAGCTGGATTATGAACCACGACCTCGTGCACCACATCTACACGAACGAGCCCGGCCGTGACGATGACCTGGATATCCCACTTCTGCGTCTCCACTCCCGCATTCCCACGCACATCGCGTACTGCCTGCAGCAATTCTACGTCTTTGTGCTTGAGGCGGTCTTCGGACCTGTTCACGTGCTCACCAACATTCTCTTCCTCGCGCGAGGCCCGTCGAAGAAGCAGGAGCTCTTCAGGGACCAGTGGAACATTAGTCTCACGATGATGCTCATTGTTCCGTACCGCCTCTTCTGCTGCTTGCTGCACGCGACCAGCTTCGCGGACGGCCTGTTCAACTTTCTGTTTCTGTACATGCTCGGCGGCTTCTACCTTGCCTTCTTCTTCCTCATCTCCCACAACTTTGCCGGCGCAAAGAAGGTTGGCACGAGCGACGGCGTGGACTTCGTGGCCTGCCAGGTCGAGACGAGCTGCAACTTTGGCGGCTGGTGGTGGGGCCAGATCAACGGTGGCCTCAACTTCCAGATTGAGCACCACCTCTTCCCCCGCGTGCACCACGGATACTACACGTACCTGGCGCCGATCGTGAAGCGCTTCTGCGAGGAGCGCAAGATTACGTACATTCACTACGATACCATCCAGGAGAACGTCCTCAGCACGTTCGACCATATGGAGAAGTACGGTAAGGGCCAGGAGAAGGTCGCGCAGGAGTAACAACATCAAGCCCAGCACGTCCACGTTGTGACACCGTTCTTCTTTGTTTTTGTGGGGGACGCTCCGATAACCTGTGAAGCCGTTTAACACACTCGACGTACCCAGCCACCGTCAGCAACTGGACACGCAAACACCGAGACACACAGACACACATCAAAACACAAGTAACACAAAGATTAATAAAAAAATGCATAAGGGTTTGGTTCACAGGCGTGAATGCGGATTCGAAACCCGGATAAAAAATGAGAGAGATCCATGGACAGTAAGATGCAGCACTAATACGTATTCAACATCATCAGGACTCATTGGCAAAGGCAGTACCAGAGGTGTCGAACGACGCTGTTCGTGTTTCTCTGTTTCTTTCTTTCTTCTCCTCCGTTGGTTCGCTCGCTTCACGTGTGTGCTCTTAGGTACTTACCACTCATTTGTTTTTGTTTCGTTTACTAGTTTCCTTTCCTTTCACGTTGTAAGAGCAATCCTCTGCACTCACAGTTATCTTGATCTCCAACAAAGAAAAAGAAAAGTATCGTGCAAGGCATCTCACAAATGAGGTGAACATGGGACTGTGACTGACACAGTCATGGATAGTGTGCTCACACAAGCAGGTTTGAGGACTGGTCCGCATTTGATTGACAGTCGCCACTGCGACGTCGTGCCACACTCCGTCTATTTCTCGTGGTGCACCACATACACACACACACACCGAGGATGTCAGTCCGTCTTCCCAGGTGCTTCGTGTTTAGGCCGAGCGCCTCGTCCTCGTATTTCTCTCAACCTCACTGCAGCGCATCACACACTCGCTCCGACCTCTCTCTCGGTTTTTGTTTTCAACACAACCCCGCAGTGCATAAAACCCGATTTGTGTGCTTACTTCATTTACTGTGCTTCTTTTTTTTTTCGTGTTTCATTTTGTCGCTCGTCTCATCGCACGTGCTCCCACACCTAGACAGGAATCCACGTGCTTGCTATGGCCGACTCGCAGCCGCACTCTCGCAGTGCGTCGGTGTCCCCACCAACGCCTGATACGCCTCTTCCGGACAGACAGGCCACCCAGGCAGGCACGGGGAACCCACTCTCACCAGACCCTAGGAATGTGTCCCTGAACATGCAGGAAGCTCTGGACGCGGCGGCCAAGCCCACAAACGAAGAGGCAGCGCTGTCTCCGGCCGCGTACCAGGAGACGCTCTGGGACATCCTCGGCATTCCACCACCAGCCGTGAGCGCGTCGCAGCATGAGTGCACGCGTGTGGTGCTCATGGGGAGGGCGCTGTCCGGCAAGCGCACCGTGTGCCGCAGGCTGTGCATCGCCGCAGAGCGCCAGTTCCCCTCGTCTGCAGCAGACGACGATGAGCGGCAGCGTGCGCAGGCAGCCGGTCGCGACGACGATCGCCGTGGGTTGTACTGGCCTCCCGAAGACGGCGACGACTCGGAAGACACGGAGGAGTGGCCCGAGGCGGAGGCTGGCCGCCACTTCAATAGCGGTGCCAACCACCACGCGCACATGGAGGAGGTCGCCCACGGCGCGGGCATCTCGCACGACTACGTCGTACAGCGCTTGCCTCGATCCATTGAGGATGCGCGCACCGGACGCTCGCAGACCCATCGGGCGGTGGAGTTCTTCTGCTGCGACTCACCTGGCGCACTTGCGATAGCGATCCCGACGCTGGAGTCGCTGGACACGGTCGTCGTCTGCCACGTCGTCGACGTCAGCCAGCCGTGCAGCATTGAAGATCAGTTGAACACGTCCTTTCACATTGTGCAGACACATGTCAGCTCCATCCTGCGCACGTATTTGCCCCACCAAGACGAGGTCCGCCGCGTGCAGATGATGGAGAAGGTGGAGGCGTTCTGGCTGCAAGAGGAGGCGCGTCTGCGATCGTTCCGCGCAGCCGTGCAGGCGCGCAGCGCCGACGAGACACTCATCGCCGCAGGTGTCAACATCGACGACGTGAACAAGGAGTCGCTTCGTCTTCCGCAAGGCACCCCGACGGTGAGCCCGCTCAAGGCGATCATTGTCTGCACCAAGACGGATGTACTGGAGCACCTCTCCAAGGCTTGCAGCGACGCGGACGCCGCACTCACAGAGGAGGAGCGCGCCGCGATGGAGGTGATTGTGCCAGGCGCGATGCGGGACGCCGTCCAAGCCATGAACTGCACGCTGCCCCAACTTGTCGCTCAGCTTGTTCGCCACTACGCCATTCACCACCGCTGCGCACTCGCGGGGGTCAGCTCGCGCGTCAACACAATGTCGGCCTCCGGCACTGGCGACCAGGTACCCTTGGTCAACCCACTCTATCGCGCTGTGTGGGAGTACATCTGCTACTTGCAGCAGCATCAAACAACCGCCGCGGACAAGGTGGCAACCACCACGACACCGAGGACGCCCGGCGCAGATCCTCAAGGCACTCTGCTGCCTGAGAGCGCCACCACTGGTACGGCTGCTGCTGCCAGTGATGGCACTGCCGATGCGCAGACGCAGGCCGCCACCGCGAAGCTGTACCCCAGTGCGTTCCTGCCCTGCGGACTGGATGCGCTGGGCCTGCTGAACGAGTTCGTTGCATCGGAGCAGGTGGTGCTGCCAGCGACGGACCCCATGCACGTGAGCACACCGCCGCCCGAGTGGGATCACGCCGCGGCGCTGAAGAGCTGCGCAGTCGAGAACGGCTTCGAGACACACCAGGCCTACCTCCAAGGTGTCTCGAACGAGTTTGGCGGGGCGTGTGACACCTCCGAGTGGATGGTGCGGGCTGGCGGCGCATTCTCCGGTCGTGGTGATGAGCCGATGCTGTGGGACACCCTGCAATAGGCTCACCGAGTGCAGCGAGGCATCAGCACTTGTCCGCACGGCTGGCCTGCCCACCACGAAACAGTCGTGTTCACTGCTTCTCTCGTTGTGGCTACGGGCGACGTGCGTGGTCACGACAACATCATAGTCGATATTCACCAAAGGCAAAGGTCCTCTGCCGCATGTGTGCGAGAAAGGGTGACTGGAGGAGTGATGCCTCATCGGTAGATTTTTGTTTTTTTTGTGTTTGTCTTGCTGAACTCCTCCACCCGGCTCGTCACCAGCGCGAGAGACGCGTTTTTGTTTTGTCTTCCATTGTTTGTTTTGTTTTGTTTGACTTCTGTTTATGCGTTTGTTCAGGCTGATGAAGCTTGCACAGAGACAACAACACCAACGCGCACAAACACACGCGCGGTGCACCAGCGCTGTTCATTGTCCATTGTGTCTCGCCACAGGAACGGAGACTCGCTGTGTGGTAACTATACTCATCTCCCTATCTTCACAGTCTCACTCGATTCGACAGGCACACCACGTCGTTGCTCCTCTTCGCTATACCTGTCTACCCTCCCAAATATCAGCTGAGCCCCCCCCCCCTCTCTCTCGCCTCTCCTCGTGTTTCTTCACGTGTTGTTGCTTAGCTTCCCCACACGGAACAGATTGTCACTTTATTTTGTCTCGTCGCACTCCGCTCATGAACCGTGATGCTCGCCGTCGTCTCGGAGAAGAGACCGTGACGATTCTCTCCAAAGGCTTCTACACCAGCGCCTCTGGCAAGCCTATGAACATCAAGCAGGATCTTGACGCCTGCATTGCTGCGACGAAGGTCATCGCGGATACGGTACCCCTGTGCGCGAAACCGGGCACCGGATCGATCACGACGCGTCTCGAGGTAACGACGGAGTCATCACTCGCGGCGTCGAAACGGCTGTATGACCTGTACAAGGCGGACACGACGTCACGGAGCCCTGTGATGTGCCTTAACTTCGCCTCCGCGCACAACCCTGGTGGCGGCTTTCTCGGTGGTAGTCAGGCACAGGAGGAGAGTTTAGCCCGCTGTTCTGGCCTCTATGCCTCGCAGACCAAGGCTGGCACGGAAATGTACCAGTTCAACGGTCGACTGCCGAAAGGAAAGGTTGACAAACCACACACGCTCTACTCGGACTACATGCTCGTCTCCCCTCGCACGCCGGTCTTCCGCGATGAGGTCTCAGGCGCGTTGCGTGACGACGTCTACTACGTGGACTTTCTCTCGGCCCCGGCTCCGAACGCCGGTGCGACTCTCAGCAACTTCGGCAAACGTGGCGCGTCTACCGACCAACTGTGGGCACTCATTGAGACAACCCTTGAAAGGCGTCTCGGCCGCATTCTCGCTGCCGCGCAAGACCAGAGTGTTCACTCTCTCGTCCTGGGTGCGTACGGCTGCGGTGTGTTCCGCAATCGTCCTGAGACTGTCGCCCAGATCTGCAAGAGGCTTCTCGAAGGGCCGTACCACAATGTCTTTCATCACGTCGTATTCGCGGTGTACGCCAAGGACGAACACGAGGCAACGTTCCAGACATTCAAGCGCGTGCTGTCCTCATAGTCACCACTCTCTGTCGCATGCAGATGTACACACACATGTGTGTATGTGTGTGTGTGTGCCGGCACGTGTATTTCTCTTTCTTTCCGTACTCGTGTGCGCTGTCATATTCTCATTTTCCCCCTACACGCGCAAAGCGGCAAACACGGAACGCACACCACGTATTTCAATTACCTCTGTCTAAATCTGTATGTGTATGTGTGTGTATATATGTGTGCGGCGCTTCATACTCGCGCGAGCACAACACAGTGATCCGCGTACTTGACAGAATCCAAAGCACCTCAGTATTCACATCCGTTCTAACACCAAGCATCGAGCAGGGCTCTCAAGCACGGCAGCCGACAGTACACTGTGGCTCTCCTGGACGAATCTTCCGTTCCCCGTACGCCTGGCGCGATCGTTTCCCACCTCACATACTTTCCCTCTATTTTTATTCACCCCTCCTCCACTCCGCTACTCCTCTTCTCTCACGCACCCACAGGTCTTACACGTGACATCGCATTACTCCCCGTTTCGAGGACGTTTCGTTTACCGCTCTCCCGTGCAGTGCAACGCTCTTGTGCTTGCGTGGCCACTGCTTTCACTTCTTTGCGTCCCGACTACTCTTCGGCATTTTCCGTCCCATCGTCGCCGTCCCCACTGACTTTCGCGTCCCGACTCAAGATGACCTCTGCCCCCTCTGAGTTGTCGCTGGATGAGCGTTACGCGCTCGTGCGCAGTGTTGGCGAGGAGTGCATTCAGGAAAACGAGCTGCGCAACTTGCTGGAGAAGAAGCCTGACATCCGCTGCTACGACGGCTTTGAGCCTTCCGGCCGCATGCACATTGCACAGGGCATCTTCAAGTCCGTCAACGTCAACAAGTGCACGGCGGCTGGCTGTGTGTTCGTGTTCTGGGTCGCGGACTGGTTCGCGCTGATGAACGACAAGGTGGGCGGTGAGATGGGCCGCATCAAGATCGTGGGCGATTACCTCATTGAGGTCTGGAAGGCGGCCGGCATGGAGATGGACAAGACCGTCTTCTGGTGGAGCAGCGAAGAGATCACCAAGCACGCCGACACCTACTGGCGCACTGTTTTGGACATTGGTCGCCGCAACACGATTGCACGCATCAAGAAGTGCTGCACGATCATGGGCAAGGCAGAGGGCACACTGACCGGTGCGCAGGTGCTCTACCCGCTCATGCAGTGCTCCGACATTTTCTTCCTCAAGGCCGACATTTGCCAGCTCGGGTTGGACCAGCGCAAGGTGAACATGCTGGCCCGCGAATACTGCGATTTGACGCGCCGCAAGCTGAAGCCGGTCATCCTGTCGCACCACATGCTCGCCGGCCTCAAGCAGGGGCAGGCCAAGATGAGCAAGAGCGACCCGGACAGCGCGATCTTCATGGAGGACACCGCTGAGGACGTGGCCCGCAAGATCCGTCAGGCGTACTGCCCCCGCGTTGCCCAGACCACGCAGGAGGTCAATGACGACGGCGCGCCCGTGCCCACTGACGACAAGAACCCCGTTCTCGACTACTACCAGTGCATCATCTTCTCCAAGCCTGGTGCGCGCACCACCGTCGCCGGCCGCACGTACGAGCAGTACGCCGACCTCGAGGCGGCCTTCCTGCAGGAGGAGCTGAGCGAGGAGGACGTGAAGGAGGGTCTCATTGCGGAGATCAACCTCCTGCTGGACCCGGTGCGCCTGCACTTCAACACCGATGCCAACGCGAAGCACCTGCTTGAGCAGGTCATGTCGTTCCGCAAGGACGGCGCCGCGCCGCCGGTCACGCACATCGCCCCGCCAGAGGTGTCCGCGACCCCGTCCGCACTCATGTGGATGCCGCCCGTGATGAAGCTGCCGCTCGACATGGCCGCTGCGATGGTCGAGAGCGCCACGCGCTTCCTTGCCGACCACGAGAACGCCACGGTGACGCTTCTGCTCGCGGAGCTCACGGCGTTCGCGTCGGATGCGCTGACCGGTGAGGAGAGCGACATCAAGGCAGCCATGTCGTACAACATGGAGCTGCTCAAGGCGGCCGGCCTCCCCGCGGCCGTGAAGGTCGTCTACGAGAGCGAGCTCATGCTGGAGCACCGCACCGACTTCTGGGTCACGGTCATCAACAGCGGCCGCCAGAACACACTCACGCACATCGAGGAGCTCTACGGCACCGAGGTGAAGAACGCTGGGCAGGTCATTGCCGCGATGATGCGCGTCGCCTGCGCGACCATCCTCCGTGCTAGCCACGTGATCCGTCTCAGCACCGACGGCGAGTTGCACCAGCTCATCGCGGAGGTCTCCAAGGGATCTGTGCAGGTTGTGGACGCGGTGCCGGTGTCTATCCCCGCGCTGCACAAGCCAGGCGCGCCACCGGCTGTCTTCAGCGGCGACGAGACGCTCTTCCTCGACGACACCGACGTGGAGCTGCGCCGCAAGATCAAGAAGGCGTACGCCGCGCCCGAGGAGGCGGAGAACCCGGTCATTGACCTCGCGCTCTACCTCATGCACAAGAACGGCGACGCCGTCGTGATCGAGCGCAATGAGGCGAACGGCGGCAACCTCACCTTCTCATCCGAGGCCGCGCTGCGCGAGGCATGCAAGTCCGGCGCTCTGCACCCCGCTGACCTCAAGGCGACCGTGTCGAAGTTGCTCCTCGCCTCCTCTGAAGAGACCCGCAAGCAGCTGACGAACCCCGACGTGCAGAAGCTCGCTCAGGTTCTCAAGAAGGCAGAAAAGAAAATGACGAAAAAGAAGTAGAATGTGTTATCGTTGGGGTTGTTATCGTTGTTGTTGTGATGGTGGTGATTCCATCGCTGTCCCTCCTTTTTCCTTTTCCCTGTCGAAACCAACGACAGCAACAACTGTACGAATCTGTCAGTTCTTGTGTGTTGTGTGGTACATCAACATGTGGCAAAGCTAACTTTTTAATTCGTAACATATCTTCCCCGAGTCACCTCTTCCCCAGGAACTGATTTCAACAAGCGAAGCCACAAAAAAGTATGCGGGGGCACCGGCACGACCGACCGACAACGAGACGGTGAGCGGACGTCGGAGACGCTGCGTGCTTCACGACCCAACAAGTGCCAAGAGGTACTGTGCTCTCATCTCTACGCGGAGCCGCGTGCGCTCACAACAGTGCGTCCAGTTGGAATAGAGGAAAGAAACAACGATTTCAAGCCGACTTCGCTGCGTGAAACTCCGCGTGCGGGTCTCTTGCCTCGCTGTTCTTCCATCCAGTTCTTTCTCGAGCACCGTTTTTGTTTTTCATTTTGATCACCGCACTCACACAGACGCATCCACCCGTTTACTTTCCACTCATTTGCCTTATTTTTGTTGTTTTGTTTCATATCATCTGCAGCCAGATCTGCCAGCGAGTCTTGCACCCCACGTCCGTCGCTCTCTGTATATATATATATATATAATTTCCCATCTGCGGCTTTTTTGCTGACGCGCTCAAATGTATGCATCTGTCGTCGGCAGCAGTGACGGCAGCGTGCGCGTTCCTCAACGCCCCTCCAGCGCACTAGTAGGAGGTGCTGGCGGCAGCGCGTCTCGCACTGTCGGGAGCATTCTCGCCGAGCGACCCGCCACCGGCTATGTCCGTCGATCGCGGCCTGCGGGATCGGCGGGTCTGACGCGTGCCGGCCTGATGCACCCCTCTCAGACGAAGGCGCAGTCTGACCTGCGGGCGGCCGCACCCACCAGTTCATCGTCGCGCTCGACGCGCCCACGAAAACACTCGGCGTGGCACGACGAGGACGTGAGTCAGGTGCGCTACGGACTCGGTCCCCTGTCCGCATGGCAAGCTCCTCACGGCCGCGGCGACACCGCCCACAACAGCCCGTACTCGGACGTCTCCCGCAGCATTCCATCCTCACGTCGAGAGCCACGTTCGCACACACAGCAACAACACAACCAGACCCTGCACGGGGCGTCCCACTCGGTCGACTCGTGCCGCCGTCAGGCACCGCTCTCGCTGCACCACAGCCTCTTTGCGGGCATCCTTATCCACAATAGCACCAACACGCTCCTTCAGCGCATCTTGCGCGAGACAGAGGATCCGTTTCTCGACGCGGTGCGCATCATGGCGGCCCGTTTGGGTCTTCGTGTCCTGCGCGAGGTGGACCTGCTGTTTCTCCTTCTGTCCGTCTTCCACGGCGAAGCCGTCGACGAAGGCGAGTCGCGTTACCTCTTCAAGTACCTGGACTATCGCAACCAGAACGTGGTGCAACTGCGCGAAGTCTTGCAGGGCCTCTCCACCCTGTATAGGCCGTACGACGTCACGGCGGCGCTGTGCTGCAAGCGTCTGGCTAGCGGACAGCTCCCTGCCGAGTCGCTCGTCACTGTCGACGAGCTGAACCGCATGATCGATGGTGTGGCGACCGTGCTGCGCGAGCACCCACTGGTGGACCCCGCCGAGCTGGAGCGCGTGAAGCAGCGCCTTGGTGAACGATTCGACGCTGTGCAGCTTGACTACTGCGTGCCAGCAGCGACCGCACATCAGCTGGTGAAGCGGGAGCCACCCCTCACGCAGGCGCTGGCGTTCCTCGAGTGGAACGGGAAGATCGTCATGCCCGTCAACAAGGAGAGCGAGCTGGAGCGACTGCTGCGTGACGGCGTCAGACTCCAAGGTGCACCTGCGGCAAATAGGCGCCACGCGCAGATGCTGCACGCCCGGTCCGACGAGAACAGAAAGATCCTTGGATATATTCACGAGATCTACTCGGACACGTTCCTCACGAGCTCCGTTCGTGAGGAGTCAGCGGAACGACCTATTGACGCCACGCATCCCCGCTTCGTCGCTGACAAGTACATCAACCGCTCCCGTGTCGCCCCGTACGCTGTGTAACCACGACCGCTGCTTGAGCGGACCGTGTCCCTCCCCGTGTTTCTCTTTATTCAGTTTTTCTCTCTCTCTCTCTCTAGAGTGGGCTGTCCGCTTCGGCACCATTTTGTTTCTCTTGTACCCTCAACAGCGCTTTACTTGTTTACTGTTGTCCGTTTGTGTTCCGCCCGTATCCGTCTTTTTTTTTTTGTGAATACCCATGTACATTACGCATACTCCCGAGACACTTGTCGTTTGTTGCGACTTGTTCCTTCTTTGACGTTGCTATTTCTGTTCTCTGTTTCTCTTCATCTGTATCTTAGTCACTAACAAATGTAACGAAACCGCATCACGACTCGCATCATCCCGTCGTGTGTGTGTGTGTGTGTGAGCGATAGCAGAACAATCACGCACATACCCGCTGAAAGTTGCCAGCACCGTCTCCTGTGTTGTTTGTTTGTGTGTGTACTTGTAGACGTGTCGGTCTATCTGCCGCGCCGATTCGTCGCTTCACTCCTCGCAACGTTGTGGACTGCTATTCTAAGCGTACACAGCTGACAGTTCAAACAGCTGATGGACCGTGTCAACAACCTCCTTCCCCTTCCCCTCCCACCTACCATCCCCCCTCTCTCTCGCATCGGTATCGTACCATCTCTCTGACTGACATGAAGAAATACCCAAAGTCCGTGAAGCGCACACATCTACGGAGCAACAACTGTGTTCCTTTTTTCATTGTATTTTTCCTTCCCGACTTTTGTTTCTTTAGAAGAGGCTTTGTGCAATCGTTGGCGACAACGCAATGGCCACTCTTATTCGTCTTGTCTGCCTTGTCGTGGTAGTGCTCGCCACTCTTTGCAGCTGCGCGCAGGCACTGCGTGTGCGACCCACGGTGACCTCGCTCATTTTCGAAGTCCGTGACGAGAAACTTTGCATGTTCAGCAAGTCGCAGGACTTTTTCGAGGGCGTCTCCATGCACTACCACGTCCTCGACGGTGGTGAGGATTTCGATGTCATTATTCGCAACCCAGACAACCGGACTGTGTACTCCTCGTTCGCTGGGGAGCACGGCTCGGAGGATCGCGTCTACTTCACGACGCGGTCGCAGCGCGAGTACTCGTACTGCATCGACAACCGCCGATATTCAAAGGTCACGAAACGGATCAAAATGGAAATCGGCCTCACGTCTCTGAAACGATGGAAGGCGCGCATGGATCCTCTCCGCAAGACCATGCAGTCAGCGGATAGCTACTTTCTGGGCTCCACGGACGATCAAATGATCATGCGGCTGCGCGAACGTATCCTGCGCACGCACGCGGAGAGGCTGTTCGAGGTGATGCGCATTCGCGGCTTCGTGGAGACGATCATCCTGATCCTGGTGAGTGTCCTCAACGTCTTCTTCGTGACACGCCTTTTCAAGCGGCGACATGCACCACCAGCTGCCCGCTCCAAGTGATCGCGCCGCTGTTACGACTGGCTGCTGCGTACGCATGTATAGTGTACAAGTTTATGTGTTTCCCTTGGCCTTTTCTTGTTTGTTTTCTGTCCGTCTGTGTTTCGACGCGCGGGTTGTGCGCTTGCACATGAACCGTGTCGTTTCTTTTTTTTTTTTTCGTGAACCTAGATTGCTGCTGACGCTGCAATTTCGTACACACAGAAAAGAAAAGAAAATATTAAAAAACGTGTTGTGCATAGACAGCAACAACAATATCAAAAGAGTGGCTACGACACGCCTGAACAACGGCCGTGGACGGACCATTTTTTGTTTTGGTCTTGTACAGTATGCGCACACACAACTGTCACAAGACGTGCGAACATGTGGGCGGCAACGAAAGAAGGAAAAAAAAAAGAAGTCGTGATCTTTCGAGCAAATCCAGCCCGCTCATGGTGACCACGTGCATGACTAGCTCTTGGGATGTGGTGCGTGCTCCATGCAAACCGCAACGTACTTGGGTGTGAGTGGCCACCCTCTTCAGTTACCTCTCCTCATCACTTCCCCCCTTGCCATCGTGCAACGCAACTCACTTCCTCACTATTACCTTCTTGCTCTCCCACCTCTTCCCACTTTCACTCTTCACTCTTCATGTCACTTTACTACATTGCATAGCACACAGTTCTTTTCTTTCTTTCTTTCCTTCCTTTTTTTACTCTCTAGTAGCAAACGCTTTGTCGTTCGGCATTCCTGTAGCGTTGACGTTCTTTTCCTTGACAACAAACCAAGTCGCCCAAACAAAACAAAAATGCTGCGTCGCGCTGTTCCCCTAGGTCGTCTGGTGCCCACCACCCTGGCTGCCACGACG
This sequence comes from Wallacemonas sp. MBr04, assembly GCA_030849635.1. Taxonomy (NCBI): domain Eukaryota; phylum Euglenozoa; class Kinetoplastea; order Trypanosomatida; family Trypanosomatidae; genus Wallacemonas; species Wallacemonas sp. MBr04. The sequence goes on along the minus strand of JASANR010001454.1, from coordinate 29,893 downwards.
CTGACGGCTATGCGTGCGGCCCACCACCGTCCCACCACGCACGACTGGTCCAAGATGTGGAAGCACCAGCTGACCACGGATGAGGCCCTCGCCGTGGAGTCACAGAGCCACCGCACCGTGTCAGCTGTGGTGCCCGGTGAGATGTTCATGCGCCACTGGATCGCTGCCGAGCAGTCGACGGTGTCTGTCGTGAATCGTGTGCTTTCTGGTATCATTTGCGTCTGCGCGATGATCTGGGCCGCCGGCTACGCCACACTCGGCTACAACGGTCACAACAGCGCGCACGTGGCCGGCTGGATTTTCATCGCCTACTGGCTAGTGCTCCACACCCACATCATGTGGCTGGCGCCTGCCATGATTGTGATGGGCGTAGCGGAGCTTCTGCTCAACTAGAGTGGCGACGACAGCCGTGTTCTCGTCGCTGTGTCCGAACGCCACAACACTGATAGGTAGGATTCTTCGTACGTGTTCTTTCCCCGGCTTTAATGGATTACGTTCTTCTCCTTCGCTATGCCTCGCGCACTTCGCCCCCCCCCCTTGTACTGTGTCATTCCTGGCCACATCAGTCTTTTCACTTCCTTTTTCTTCCTTATTACGTCTATGACGCAATGAGCCGCAGAAAGAAGTCGAAAAGGTGAGATAACGTCGCGACACCGTCCTACACAGCCTTCCAAAACAATTAGTCCTCTCGGAGTGTTTGTCTGCGAGTTTCCTGAAAGTCCGCCACACCGTGTCTCCGTTTCACGCAATCGTCGTTGTGGTTTCCGTTTCTTTTAGTCGAGCAAGCAAATTGTACCGCTTTGAGTGGGAACAGACTGTCGACAATCAGAAGTGGGCCACTAGCCCTCACGCGGACTCACGGCGCATCTTTTTTTTTTCTACGTTCTTTCCATGAGTTTGGTTCACCGCAGTATTTCCAACACGTTAGCGTCAACAACAACAACAACAAAAGAAATGAACTGATGTGCCTAGAGTGAGTGCTCTTCACGGGCATGCCGTGCCATTCGATACTGTCCTTCTCCGTGCGCGGACACTGACTGAAGTGGCATCTCTGAACTGTCAACTCGCACCTCGCCACGTCCCACTTGTCACAGTGCAACAGCCCATTCCCGTTTGTTGTCCTGACACCACGTGCCAGAGAACGGTCCACGCCACACCTTAGTGCACAGTGACAACACTCTCTGCTGTAGGATGTGTTTCGTTGTCCCAATACATTGGTGTCGTCTGCCTTGGCACATGTTCACCCGTTACAACTATTACACACACACACCTACCCATTTTTTTCCTCGTGTCTCCTCTCATATCTCGACACTTATCTGCTCTCTCTCTCTCTCTATTGACGACAGAAACTTCCTCGTATATACAATTGGGTGTGTTTTCCCCATCTCTCTCGTACTACTTTCTGTCCTCGGGGGAAAGCACGAGGGGACGCGCAGCTTCAACCCGCGCCGCATTTGCACGTTACTTTTTCTTTTTCCCTTTTCCACTCTCCTTTTTCGTTTCCTGCCTCCCCCTTTGTCTGTCGTTTATTTCTGCTCCGCGTTTTCTCGCACGACAAAACTGCGCTATACTGTTGCCGCGTGCGTCGCACTCTCCGTCAACACACACACATATATATATATATATATATATCAATATTTATAGTGCAGGATGGACAAGTTCACGAAAGTACGCAACATTGGCAAGGGAAACATGGGAGCCTGTGCGCTTGCCCGCAACAACGATGACGGCAAGTACTACGTGATCAAGCAGGTCGACCTGACCCGAATGAATCGCAAAGAACGCCAGCAGAGCCTCAACGAGGCGCGTGTTCTCAGCGCGCTGAAGCACCCGAACATCATCAATTATGTAGATAGCTTTCTAGCCAAAAAGTCAGACCACCTCTGCATTGTCATGGAGTACGCCGACGGCGGAGATCTCGGGTCGCGCGTGAAGAAAAACTACGGCGTCAATTTTAGAGAGTCGCAGGTGCTGGATTGGCTCATTCAGATCGTCCTCAGCTTGCACTACGTGCACCAGCGCAAGATTCTGCATCGCGACATCAAGTCACAGAACGTCTTTCTGACGAGCGACAACGTGGTCAAACTCGGTGACTTTGGCATTTCACGTGCACTGAACGGCACGTACGATCAGGCCAAAACGTTCGTAGGGACACCATACTATCTGTCCCCCGAGCTCATCCTGGAGCGCCCGTACGACTACGCGAGTGATGTCTGGGCACTCGGGGTCGTCTTGTACGAGGTGATGGCCCTGAAGCACCCCTTCAACGCCAACGACATGAAGGGCCTCATGCAGCGTATTCTCAAGGTCCAGTACGACCCGCTACCCATGATGTACACAACGGAGCTGCGCAACATCGTTCCACGCATGCTCATGAAGGACCCCAGCAAACGCATTCACCTCGCGGAGCTCCTCGAGCTCCCTATACTGCAGCGCCGAATGAAGGAGTGGCTGAAAGGAGACGTTGTCCCGGAGAAGTATCTGGAGACCCTGCTCAAGAACCGCCTCTTGCCGGACTCGATACTGCAGGACGTCATGGGACTGACGCCGCCGCTGGCGACGTCCTCCTCGCTCCCTGTGGTGTGCCCGCACCCAACCTCGCCGAGTCGCGCGGCTGCGGATGTGCCGAGCGCCCCAACACGTAGCCACGCGGAGTGTGATAGTGACGACCGGCTCGTGAACGCATCGAATGATCGCGGCCTGAACGGGGCTGCCCCTGGCGCCAGGGCGGCCAGTGAAGAGGTGAGCAACTCGGGCCGCGTCAAGTACCTTTCACCGCAGCGCCAGCGCCAGTTTACGCGGCAGGTGCCTGGCAGACTCGGTGCCAACGCGGCGCCGGCTGCGCCGTACGGCCGATACAGCAATCAAATCACGAGCAGTAGCAGCTCGCACGTTCCGGTCGCGGCGAGAAGTCCGTTCCTGCCAAGTGTCGCGCGCAGCAGCGAGGCGATCGGCCCGTCGCACGGCGCTGAAATGGATAATCTGTACCAGCAACTCAACTACTACCAGTCGGGCTCGCGGCAGTCCCCGTCCTCGCAGCGCGCGAGCGGCGACTACAGACTCTACCGTTATCAAGCGGGTGCACCCACGGCGTCACCGTCCAGCGCCGCTCGCGGCTACCTGCCGTCTATTCCGACTAGCAACCGCGCGCGGTACGGCGTGGCTCCGCGCGCCGAGTCGCAGCCGGCCTACTTGAACCCGCTCTTCCGGGCCGCACCGTCGAATAGTCGCACGCCACCTCCGCTGAAGACCGGAATCTCCGACGTCTCCAACGGTTCGCCGGCGGTAGACATCAAGGGAATGCTGCAGCGCGCCGCCATGGAGCGGGCGCAGCGTCGCATGGGTGGACCCGTTTGAAGACACCACACCCATACACAGCGAAGAGTATACTCAATGTAAGTTATCCAACAGTTGCGGCAGAGAAATCAGACCCAAGTGAGACTGTTCGAGCACGGGAGGCTGGAGAGGTGAAACAACCACAAATAAAAATAATGGATGTCATGCTCACTCAGCGTATAGCATTTCGCTTTCTTTGTGCGCGTGTCTCCAACCACGAGGCTCCTGCACGATGCGTCTCTGTCTCTGTTCGTGCCGTTCTGTTCATTCTCTGTCCTTGTTTTTTTCATTTCGCGTCTCCAAACTGCAGAGGCGCGTGACCGGAGCAGAGAGCGAAGCAGTGGCCTTCACATGACCCATATTTGTGTGACTACGTGTTGGTCACATGGGGGTACCAGCAAAAACATGGTTATCCTCACGGCCAATCGTCCGCGCGGAAGTTGCTGCTCTTCTCTCCTTTTCACTTTTACTTTAGGTGAAGACCCATTCTTGCTACGTCTCCCTTTGCTTCCCTTTCTCACTTCTTGTGTGGTGGTGGCTCTGACATTTTGTTTTTGTTCTGGTGTTGTACTCTTGTTTCTGTCTTCACTCTGTGAGCTCGTCTGTTCTGTGTACACGAGTCAGTGCATTCACTCTTGTCTTTTATGATCTCACGCGTTTTGTTCTTGTTGCTCCTCCTTACAGCTGCGATTGTGGCGACTGCCTGCTAGTGAGGCATGTACGTTTGATACCCAGTGTATTATCCCTTCTCGTTTTTTTTTGATTTCTTGTGTTCTTCCGTTTTCCCTCTCCTTTTTTCTCTCACGTTCATTCTCCGATTGCTAATGTCTTGCCAGCTCAGGATTTTGCTTTTGCTATCATTACTATACGTGCTGCCAAGACGAAAGCCCACGCGAAGTGAAACAAACGTCACATCTGATGCAAAAAATGCAATGCCGTGGCGGCACTGCCTTCCTATGAACACCGCTCAAACTGAGTCCCCGGGTCGACTCGATGTCGTGAAACCAGTCTCCTCTTTCTTGTCATTGAGCAACTCGCTCTGCACGTCGCCCCCCCCCCTCTTCCGTTCCACCGTGACGCACTTCTCTCGGCGTGGCTGTTCTGTGACACGAACAACTCATGACAGCACCCCGCCTCACTTTTCTTGGTACACACCACATTCATTCCCAATACCATCCTCTCTCTACTCGTCTTTTTTCTCTGTCAGTGTGTCTGTGGTCATCAAAGGTAGTGTTTTCGTACAAACCAGATCGCTGCTTTTTTTTTTTCTGTTGCCAGTCTCCGGTGTGTGTGTCTCTGCTGAGCTCACGTTCAATATCAGCACATCGCTAGTCTCGTCTCTGTGTCATGGAAACGACGGCGTGGGGCCACGAGGAGGAAGCGGCTGAGGCTGATTTTGCCAACACGGCTGTCATTGTGGAGGAGGTTCCTCGGGCAGTGGCGCTGCCCATCACGACGCGATACCGCTGCTTCGTGGACGAGCTCGCAGAGAGCCAGTCGCTGCAGCGTTGCCGGTACGGTTCGTCGTTCGTCGTCCACAAGCGTCGTCGGCAGGAGCTCACTCCCAGTGACGACGAGGACGCGACGGTGCTGTGCATTCCACGGCGCCGCGCCACCCCGTTTGACGTGGCGCAGCGGCGGCTGGACACGTTTCGCTGGCTGTCGCAGGTGCGATCGACGGAGGATATTCAATCGCGCTTTGCCTTGGATCGCCGCGTTGGTGCGGCACCAAGTCTGGCCTCCCTTCGACGTGCCGTGGAGTGGCTGCGCCTCACGGCCGCCCGCGAAGACCTGAAGGAACAGCAGCGCCGCGCCGCACGGGACGCCATTGTCGACCTCCTCGAGGAGCTCGTCCTGGACGGCAGCCGGTGTCTGTCCCCAGCGCTGTGCCTCGACATTGTGGCGGCCCTCGCGCACACACCAGTCCCAGTCGCACGACTGCTGCTGGCGCGGCACGCAACCCAGCCGCCCGCGGCCTTGGCGCTTCTGCGCACCGTCTGGGCGCCGCTGTGCTCTGCGCTCGCCTCGGTGGCGTTGTCTCACACGGCGCACACAGCCGCGCCGTTGGATCCCGGATTCGTGGCCGTGCTTGCGCGCGTGGTGGAGCTGACGCGGGCCGCGGGCGAGCTGTCGCTGGTACACGTTGCCGCCTACGGTCGATGCCTTCTCACCTCACGGGTAGCCGACGGCACGAGTCGCGCGCGTTTAATCGGTCTCATTCGCCAGGACGTCCTGAACGCACCGTTCGTGCCGAATCAACCCAGTGGCACCGAGCGGGATGCCACTCAACTCGTTCTCGGCGCGTTTTTGAGTGACGTGATCTCCGCCCTGTGCGAGGACGACACCAAAGACGACGCTGCCACCCCCGCCTCCGTCGTTGCCGAGAACACGGTGGATGCCGTTGCGTTCGGGTGCGAAGTGGTTCACTACGCGGCGTCACGCAAGCTGATGCTGACGCCCCGGTCCGTTGAGGCTCTCATTGTGACGGCGGCGGCTGCGCAAGCAGGTCCCACCGGTCCACGCCGCGCACCACGCAAGGCTCTGGCGCTGTTCGTCTTCATGTGTGTGTTATCCACACCAACGGCGCACGCCTTGTCCGCTGCCTTGGACTGCGCATTCGACTACGGCGGAGGCGAGTGTGCGTTGCGGCCCGTTGCGATGACGACTGTGCTGCCAGGGAACCCAGTTGAGTTTTTCGTGTGGTGCGCGCGCCGCTTCGCTGGCGCTCTCTTTTCGTCCCCACTCAACCCGGAGGCAGCGGCGCTCCAGGCCACGCTGGCGTCGCGACTCGGCGCGATGCTGTGCTTCTGTGCCCCCGGCAGTGAAGAGCGAACGGCAGAGTGGTGGTGCCGCCGTGTTGCGTGGGCGAGCGACGTGCTTGGCGCGCTGGGCCACGCCGTGCCGTCCGCCTCCGAAGCTCTGCTTGGTCCGCTGACGCTGGCCCTGATCGGCGCGGTCGCCGCGTTACCGTCGCTCGCGAGCTCGCGGGAGCTGCAGCGCCTCAGCGTGGAGGCGCAGTGTGGCCTGCTGGATGACGTGGCCTCACGCGGGCTGCTGCAGCCGTACTGGACCGCGGTGGAGGCGAACCTGCGCGGCGTGTCGCCGCCACCGACTGCGCCGGAGCTTCCGCCGCTGCTGCAGAGCGGCATTGCAGCGGAGTGCTCGTGCAACGTGTTGGATGTCGCGGCATGCAATAGTCTGGCCGCACACCACCCCAAGGAGGCGGCGTTCGTCAAGATGATGGACGGGTACATGAGCAAGAAGGGTGCGCTCGCTCTCGTGCCGTTGCAGTGCCTGACACAGCGCGCGGGCATGACGGACGGCGCGCGAGCCATGCTCCGTCGCTGGCATCACGACCACGGCGAGTGGTTCGTTTGCCTGCCGCTTGCTCTCTCACTGACACTTGGCGGTCACGATAACATGTTCGATGCGGTGTGTGAACTGTTTCGCACGATCCAGCGTAATGGACACAGGCGTGTGGCCATAATGACAGGAGATGAGACGCTGGCCGTACAAGCCAAGGCGTGTGGTATTCAAGCGACCATCTATCTCGATACGCTTCTTTCGCGCCTCGGTGCGTGAAGCGTGCGGTTGAAGAACACCGGAATCTTAGTGCGAAGGCCTTCTTTTTTCGTTTTGTTGTTGCACTCTTGTGCTGGCATACACTCTAAACTCCACAAGTCACTGACACAATCCGATTTGCTCGTTTCGCACCACAAGCCTTTTGTCTGGCGCTTTGCCATCAGATGTTCTCTCTCTCTTCATTGCAAGCACTTGCGCATCCGCCCTCGCTTCTATAAGCGACGTTAGCGTGGACTGTATCGCGTTGCTGTGCGTGCAATTCATCACATGCCCTCCTCTTCCTACTGACTATCGGACCTTCACTCTTCTCCCCATTGCTACATCCGCTTCTTGTCCAATAACAAACGCAACCTGTCAAGAGGAAGAATCGTCGTCATCATCCAGAAACAGAAAACAGAGGAGCGTGAAAAGACTGTTGGTTAGTCCTCTATCTCTCCATTACCACTGCATCGCCGCTTTTCTTTTCTGTTGTGTTGTGTTTTCTCCTCCTCCTCCTCCCTCCCCTTTCTTTCGTTTTCTTCTCCCCTGCGTACTCTAGAGCGCCCATGTCCACATCTCGAGGTGCACCTGCTGGCAATGCAGGCGGTCCCTCACCGGACGCTGGCAAGCAGCCGCTGCACCAGTACCTCTCTGCGTCCGTGTGCAGTGCCGTGCTGTCACACTACGGTATTGACTCCACGCGGCACAACGCCCTCTCGTGGATCAGCGAGAACGTGGTGGTGATGGCGGCTGGCAAGTTTGTGCTCTTCCTCCACCTCGACACCGGCGCCGTGGAGTCGCAGGAGCTGCCTGTTGACGGCGGTGTTGGCGTCGTGGCGGTTCACCCGTCCCGCACCTGCTACGTTGTCGGACAGCGCGCGACGCAGAAGCCAGCGCTGGTGGTCTGCAGGTGGCCCTCTCGCAGCATCGACCACACACTGGAGGGCGGCGCCGTCGTCGGTTTCGCCGCCGTCACGTTCGACGCCAAAGGGTCGCGCATGGCGACCGTGGCCGCCGCGCCGGACTACACGCTATCCGTGTGGGACTGGGAGTCCAAGTCGCTCATCTTGCGCAACAAGTGCTTCGGCACGGATGTTTATAGCGTTGCGTTCAGTCGGTTTGACAACTCCCTTCTCGTGACGGGCGGTATTGGCCACATCAAGTTCTGGACCATGGCGAACACATTCACAGGGAAGAAGTTGCAAGGCACCCTGGGCAAGTTTGGTCGCCTCGAGATCTCCGACATTAGTGGCTTCGCCGTGCTGCCGGATGGCAAGGTTATTTCCGGCGCGGAGAGCGGCTGCCTGCTGCTGTGGGAGGGCGATCTCGTCAAGTGCAGCTTTGTGCAGTCCATGGAGGAGGCGGACTCGCATCGTCACGCGCGTGGCGCTGGTCAAGCGGTCGCCACGATCGGGCCGCCCGAGTACGACTTTGTGCCGGCACACGCAGGCAACGTCAGCGGCGTGCAGCTCATTCACGATGGCCGCATCGTGGTCAGCTGTGGCGAGGATGGCTACATCCGGTACTGGGACCGTGAAGAAATGGAGCAGGCGGAAGGCGAAGGCGTGCCGGCGCTGTACGCGCCAACGTGTCTGCTCGAGACCCACGTCGGCGACAACATCGCCATTCAGTCCATGACACTCTGCGAGAAGCGGGGACAGTGGGTGGTGCTCGACCGCAGCGGCACGGTCTCCACGGCACCGTTTCCAACAGAGGAGGAGGTGCGTGCTGGGGCGATTGGGAGCCGAGACGTTGCCGTCATCGGCTTGCACTTCAACGGAGGCGCCATTCTGTGCTCGGTCCCGTCGCCAACCGAGCACATCGTGTTCACCGGCGGTGAGGACGGCTTCCTTCGCGCGATCAACTACGTGGATGGACTTGAGGAGACCTCTCTGCGCCTCTTCGCTCCGGCAACGTCTGCGACAGCGCACTCTACCGCCGTGACCGCATTGATCTCGCTCTGTCCGTCCGGTCCCGGTGCACAAGCGACGACGTCCGGCAAGTTTCTCGTCGCCGCGGGTGGAGCGGATGGCTCTGTCTGTGTCGTGGAGGCCCGCAGGGACGGCCTCGTCGTGCGGAACGAGTGGAAGCCGCACACCGACCCCGTACTGGCGCTCTGTGTTGATCCTGATCGGCGGTTTCTCTGCTCCGTCTCCAGTCAAGGTAGTGTCTTCTTCTTCCGCGTGGACCACACGGGCGGTGGCGGCGGCTCTCTTGATCCAATCGGGTTCTGTCAGTCGCCGTTGCCGCAACCGCTGTGCGCGGCGTGGGATGCTGCCGGCGGTGACGCTGGCGGTGTCCTCATCGGCTTTCAGTCGGGCCAGGTGCTGGCGATACGGTGCCCCGCCGCGGCGGGAGAGGTCGACACCGCCGTTTCCTTCGAGTTCGCACCGCGCTACGCACTCATTGGCATCCGTCAGCGCAAGCTTCCCCCACCCATCCCGGAAGATCAGAAGCTCAACGCCGCTGCCATCCTGGACGAGGACATGCTGGAGGAGCCAGACAACGGGCCGTGGCCAGTCGTGCTGCTGCAGACACTCCCTGGCGGCCAGGTCGCGATCGGCATGGAGAAGGAGGAGCTCGTGTATGCGTACTCATGTCGTGTTCGCTACGACGGTCGCACCGAGCTGCCTCCTCTGCCGCCGACCGGCGTGGAGCCGGAGAACTACGTCGAGGAGCCTGGCCGCAATCTCTGCTACCGCGACAGCATTCCGTGCCGCGCCTTCATGTCCGCGCCGGAGACGGAGCTACTCGTCGTGTGCGCGCACGCACAGGTGCTCGTGCATGCAGTGGATAAGCTCGCCGCGCCACAGGTCCCGCCTGCCAAACCCGAGCCCGTGCGCCTTGTCGCCGCATCCCACGACTGCACAACCGGCTGCGTCACGAGCGCACACACCTCCTTCGACGGCACCGTCTTCATCACGACGGGCAGCGATGGTCTGGTGGTGTCATCGCTCCGCGAAGGCTGCGCGCGACCCGCTTCGCAGCCACGCGCCGCAGCACTGGCGGCGACGGCGGCGGCGCCAAGCACGGCAAAGGCGGCGGCTGCTGTCTCCGCAGCGGGGCTGTCGATTCAGCAGCAGAAGGAGGCCCACGACGAGGCGAAGCATCAGGCGATGCAGCAGGAGCGACTGGACCGCTTTCTCGCGCGTCTGCGGGATGTTCAGAGCGAGTACGAGACGGTGCTGGAGCGGAATGCGCAGTTACCCAAGGAAGCACAGCTGACAGGCAGTGAGCTGGAGCTGGACGCCGAAATGACCCAGGCGCTCGAGGCAGAACAGGCGCGACGAGTCCGTGAGGCCCGCAAGGAATTCGCCCTGGACGCCGCACGTGAGAACATGCGCACCAAGAAGCTGCGCCGCCGCTTCGTTGACAACTTGCTCTACGACCGCGTCGTGCTGCACTCATTCAGCCGCCAGTTCAACGTCGCCTCCTTCCGCACGGTCGACCCCAGTGACGCCATCGCGCGCCTTGAAAAGGACATGGAGGCGTTGCAGCTCTCCGACGGCGACGACGACGGCGACGACCGTGGCGGCGCGCAGGGTGAGGTCGCCGCACCAGCTGGTGTGGGGCCGAACAGCGACGGTGCAGCCGCTCAACATGCCGCAGCGGACAGCACTGACGACGCGGCCGCCACCGTCTCGGATGCGCGAAAGATGACGCCTGGCAGCGACGCCGCCGCGGCGCAGACGCTCCACGCCCCCAACGGCAACGGCCACGCGCCTCCTCAGGCGGGCAAGTCCGCCAAGTCTGGGATGAGTGCCTCCGTGAAGCAGCAGCTGGATAAGCAAGAGCAGCGGCAGCGCGAGCGCGAAGAGCGTCGGCGCGGGTACAACGCGCTGCTGAGTCGCAAACCCGATCCCGCCGAAGACGCGAAGCGACTTGAGACGCAGCTGAGGACGGACCTGGCGGCGCGTGGCGAGTGCGTGTTCCGCACCGATCCTGAGTACACGGGCGACCCCGACTTCCGACCCACCGCCGCGGCGAAGCTGCAGCGCATGATTGATCTCCAACGGCTCCTCGTCACGCAGAAGTCGACCTTCAACGACTGTCTTTTGCAACGCCGTGCGGACAAGGAGAAGATCATTGATCAAGTGAATGCATTTCGGGCTCGCATTGAGTGCATCAACAAACAACTGAAGGACCACCGCTGTGATGCCTCCAAGCTCAGTCTGCAGCCTGACGAGTGTCCTGAGCGGCTCTTTGAGATGAGTCGCACGGACCTCGACACGTACGCGGTGCAGATGGCGGAGGAGCGGGCACGCCAAGAGCAGGCGAAGCAGGCCCAGCGTGGCTTTGGCGCCGATCTCGCGGGCGCGACGCGAAAGGAGAGCGCGTCGTCGGCGACGGAGGACAAGACCAACGCCTCCAGTCCCCGGTTCAGCTCGTACAATGGGGACCCTCGTCGCAGCAGCGCGGGCATTCCTGGCGGGCACGCCCACCAGCAGCGGGGCAGCAGCCGCAACAAGTCCACGCGCAGCGGCACCGACCGCGGTTCACGCAGCAGCATGGTCTTCGCCGGTGCCAACCGCGACCGCATGGACGCCGAGCTGCGCTCAAAGCTGGACAACATCCGACCCAGTGAGCTGGAGGAGGAGGAGATGGCGATGGTGCGGCTCGAACTCTTCGCGGAGCGGGAGCGGCTGGCGAACCAGGCACAGCAGCTCATGAAGGAGTACGACGACAAGCTCCAGCGCCTCCTCGATGACCGCATGCAGCTTGACGGCGACGTGTGCTTCGCTGAGGGTCACCTCCTGCTGCTGTTTCGCGAGTACCAGATGCTGCTGCTGTACCGCAAGCGTGACAAGGAGCTCCGTCAACAGCTCGTGCAGGTGCGGCGAGCGCGCGAGACGGCGCGCCGCGAGATTGACACCTTCAAGAAGAGCGAATCCGCGCACGACACGGCCCTGGCCCGTGCGCAGGAAAAACAGAAGGAGCTCAAACGCGAGGCGGAGGCCTACATCCATGCCAACGGCCCGGCAGACAAGGTGCCGTACCTGCTCAAGATCTTCCACCGCCACATTAAGCGGCGCAAACGCGATGGCGACGACGACGACAACGACGACATCACCAGTGACGAGGATGAGGAGGACGACCTCGTGGACGACATTGGCGAAGAGGTGTGCCCAGCGTCGTGTGACGCCGAAGTGTGGGCGGCGGTACTGCAACTGCGTGAGCGTCGGCTCGACATTGTCGACGCGATTGCCGACGAGAAGGCCGCGAGTGAAATGCTGCGGCGCAAGGCGGAGGCCACATGCACGACGGTGGAGACCCTCTCGAAGCAGGTCGACGAATGCCTGCAGCACATCAAGCTGCTCGAGGTGGAGAAGCGCAAGGAACTCAACCGCCTGGACATGGTCGTACCGCTGCGCTGTGATCAAGTTCGTTGCCTGACGGGCGACAAGTGCGCCTTCGATCTGCGCGCGGAGAAGGTTGTTGTCATCGCGGAGGAGGAGATGCACCGCCTGCGGCGGCGTGTGTACGAGCTCGCTGACCTCAAGAGTACCCGCCGTGACGCGTGCGACAGCATGCTGGCCGAACAACAAGCCGTGCAGGCCGCCAAGGCAGAAGCTGGGAGCGCGCATGCGGAGTGGGAGACCAAGGTGTACGAGGTGATGATGCTCAAGTTTGGCCAGCAAGTGGATCTCGAGATGCTCGAATCCTGCGGTTCCAGCCGCCGCATCGAGTCCAAGAAGGAGCAGCTGCGCCAACTGGAGCTGAGCTGGGAGCGCACCCTCCGCCAACACGAGCGTCGCATCGCCGATCTCCGTGACAAGCTTCAGGGCAAGATTGTGGAGAACACGTACCTCCTGCAGGACTACGGCAACTACGAGGGTGAACGGCAGGAGGTAGAGCGCGCGTTGGCTCAATCGACGGCCAAAACCGTGCAGCGGTACCGTGGCGCCCGCGTCGCGACCAAGGAGGACCGCGCCAACCTGCGTGAGCTCATCGCCGCACAGCAGGAAGAAATTGACGCCCTCACGGCCGAGATCATGATGCTGTCTCGCAAGGGTGGCCACGCATACAGCCCACAGATGATGTGAGGCACTTGCAGAGCGGCTGGTGTGTGAGTGAGTGCCGCAAGTGTGTGTGTTGGCAGCTCTGGTTTTTTTTCCAGGATATGTAGATACGTACGACGCCGTTTCTTTTGGTCTGTGCTCTCAACGGTGAAGGATGGAGGAGTTTGCAAGTCGGTAACAGACAGTGATGTATTTTGTTTTCTGTTGTGTCTGTTCGCCACCGTTCCCTCGCGAATGCCTGTTCCAGAGTTCACAGGCTTTTTCGCTGTTGTTGTTGTTGTTGTTGTTGTTGTTCTGCCGTCTTCGACACCCGCGTCTGTTTTTTCCCCCTCGCGTTTTTTTATTCGCTTTTATGTGGTTGCCCACTAAACAAAAAGAAAAGGATGGAGTGTTGCCGCTGTCACCGTGTGCGTGCTCAACCTCGCCTCCCTGCCTCTCCCAAGTGGCGTTGGGTGCGATGTCGCGATGCTGCTCACCGCAATGAGTTCCAGCGTTAGCTGTATTAGCACATGATGATTTTGGTGTTAATGGATCCTGTTGTGTTGAAACACGTCACACAGCCCCCCCCCCCCCCAGATATGTAGCCACTTTCATGCGTGTTCAGCTCCTGCTCTGTGGTGGATCAGAACACATTTTTCTGCCTCGCTCACTCATTGGATCCGTTCCGCGGCGTTGAAACGTGATTTGGATTGGCTTCAGTGTGTCCCAGTCGCTCGACCTTTCTTTTCATTCCTCAACAATTCTACCACTCCTCATTGTCTCTCCTTCTTGGCATCCGACTAGTTTAGTAGTTAAAGAGATCCCCACAAACAAAAACACTGTTTTTTTTCTTTTCCTTCGTTTCTTCTCCTCGGTTTATTCTCTCCTTTTTTTTTAATTCGACAGTATTTGTCCATTAGAAAAAAAAAGACAAGAAAAACCGAACGCTGTACGAGTTTCACGCTCTTCCCCATCCTCTCTCTCTCTCCTGACCCAAAGTCTTTCTACACGTGAAGTGAAGGATGTCTATCTTTGGTAATCCGCTCCCGTACGAGGACAACACCGCCGCGTCCATCATTCGCCGCAGCGGCTTCCCTCCCGAGGAGACGTACAACCAGAAGCCAGAGATTTACCAATGCCCGTGCTGCAGTGAGTTCGCTCAGGCTCAGGAGCGTGATCGCCTGGTGCGCGCGGCGAAGGACCAGAAGGATGCTGAGCACCGCCGTCTGATGCAGCTCGACGTCTTCGACGAGCGCGCGAAGCCGCTGCCGAGCGCGTCTCAGAAGCGCCGCCAGTCCTACCGTGCCATCGGCGCCCCCGTTGACGAGCCAGAGCTGGAGCCGCAGAGCGAAGTCCCTGCCCCGCCCGCCACGCTCGATGAGCTCCGTCGCGCCCGCCAGGCACAGGCAGACGCCAACCAGAATCCCACCGCAAAGCTCATTGTGACGGTTCACCACGGCAGCAACCTGTCGGGTGCGCCGCGCGACCCGCTGTCGGTGATCGTCCGCTGCGGTGCCTTCGAGGGCCGCACAGCCAAGGTGCCGCGCGGCAAGGACGCGCTGACCACGTGGGACGAGCTCTTCGAGTTCCCGTACCCCAACGCGGAGGAGCCGCTCGAGGTGCTTGTGATCAACGACAGCCTCCCGGACTCGAACGAACACCTGCTCGGTGGTGTCGTCGTGCCCAGCGACGCCCTGCACAGTCGCGAGTGCGGCAATGAGGAGCTTCTCCCCGTGATGCCAGAGGATCAGATGCAGGACAGCTACGGCACGGTGAAGGAAGGCCCGCTCGGTACCATTGTCGCCTCGTGGTACGTGAGCGAGGACGGCCAGGACCGCGGCCTCGACGCCTCTGCGCTGGAGCAGCAGAGCCTCGACCAGGCCCAGATTTGCACGTTTGTGGCCCACCGTGTGTTCCAGTTCACCGACAACGGCAGCGAGCCGTTCCCAGGTGGCGTGCTGTGTGTGCTGCGTGACACGGACGACAACTGCTCCGAGTCTGTGCTGTACACCGCCGGCTCGTTGCGCGAGCCTTCGGTGTCGCCGTACTTTGGCAAGGAGGGCTACCACTACATGCCGGAGAACCCGTCGCAGCTAATGGAGCTGAGCACCAACAAGAAGCTCGGTCACATCCTCGTCTGCGTCCCCAAGTCCGAGACGGCTGCCGCGGACGAGGAGGAGGAGCTCATCGTCGTCGGCGCCGTTCCACTCGACTTTGAGCGGCTGCACAACAAGGGTAGCGCCGTGCTGTTAGTGGAGTCCAAGTCGAAGGAGGACGCCCTCTGGGGTGAGATTCAGATCGAGTGGCAGAACAAGCCCGCCGTAGAAAACGACGAGGCACCGCGCCAGATCGCCCCTGCCGTGCAGGAGGAGTCGCTGTTCGTGACGGCTGTGCGCGGTCTCAACCTGACGAACCGCAAGGGTACCCCGATCGAGAGCGGCCACGTCGTGATCACAACGGAGGAGCTCGAAGGCGCCGGTACCGAGGCCCCAGCGGAGGTGGATGAGGACGGCAACCACGTCATCAACTGGAACCAGGAGATCCGCTTCATCGGCGTGAAGCCCACCGAGGAATCCATCGAGGTGAGTGCGATCTCCGACGGCCGCCCGGTCAGCACTGGCCGCTGCGCCATTCCCGGCGACGAGGGCGAGGTGGTTGTGGCGATGCACGATGTCACCGGTGGACACCGCCACCTGGGCGATATCGTGGTCGACTACAAGCGTCTGCACGTTGAGGAGAGCGAGGGCGCGCGCGCGATCGAAGCGCCGGCCTCCGAGCACGAGGACAGCGAACTCGCCGACGAGGAGGCCGAGCTGGAGGACGGCGAGCCGATGTACCCTCGCGAGGACGACGACCAGCCGGCGGACGCTGAGGACGCACAAAAGCAGCGCGACGCACCCGCCGAAGAGGCGGAGGAGGAGGAGAAGCCGCAGCTCTACACCGACGCCGACGACGCCGCTGCCGCCGAAGACGAGGACGAGAACCCCTTCGAGGAGGAAGAGGAGGAGGAGGCCCCCGTTGCCCAGTCCCGCGCTGCCCCTGTTCCGGAGGAGGAGCCTGCCAAGCCCGCCGACGACGAGGACGAGGACGACGAGGACCCTCTCGAGGAAGAAGAGGAGCCCGAACACGCCGAGGACAAGCCCGCCGACGACGAGGACGAGGACCCTCTCGAGGAAGAGGAGGAGCCTGAGCAGGCTGAGGACAAGCCCGCTGACGAGCACCAGGACGATGCCGAGGACGAGGACGAGGACCCTCTCGAGGAGGAGGAGGAGCCTGAGCAGGCTGAGGATAAGCCCACTGAAGAGCACCACGACGACGCCCAGGACGAGGACGAGGACCCTCTCGAGGAGGAGGAGGAGCCTGAACAGGCTGAGGACAAGCCTGATGAAGACCACCACGACAACGACGACGAAGACATGTACCCCACCGAGGAGCCCAACGCCGCGGATGAGGAGGTGGAGGAAGAGGTGGCCCCACAGCAGAGCCGCGAGGCCCCTGTCATGGAGGACGAGGACGAGGACCCACTCGAAGAGGAAGAGGAGCCCGAGCACAAGGACAGCGAGAAAGAGGAGGACGGCATGTACCCCACCGAAGACGCGCCCGCTGATGCCGCCGACGACGGCGACAAGGCCCACTCTGACGCTGCCGACGAGGAGAACGCCAATAGCGACGATGGCATGTACCCAACCGAGGACGCCCCCAACGAGGCGCAGGACAGGGCTGCACCCGAGGCTCAGGACGCTGATGACGACGGCAAGGACGACGGTGAGGACGAGGATGAGGGCATGTACCCAACCGAAGACGGCCCCAACGAGGCGCAGGACAGGGCCGCACCCGAGGCTCAGGACGCCGAGGACGAGGCAGAGGAGCACGACATGTACCCCACCGAGGAGCCGGCCAACGACGACGGCGCCGAGTCGGATGCCGACAAGTACGAGCACGACGAAGATGCCGCGGCTGCTCGCGATGACAACGGCGACGACGAGAAGCTCTACCCGACTGAGGACGCGCCGGCTGCGGCGGCTGCGGATGCGGCCGGAGATGCGGCCGAGTCGGATGCCGGGACGGACATGGCCGCCCCCAAGTCCAACTCTCGCTCCCCACGTGCGCACCCGTCGTGGAAGCGCAAGCCGTCCGGTGATGGCAACAACTATCCTGGCTACCAGAAGCCCTGGTATCCATCCGGTAACCCCAATGCCGACACGCATCTTCCGTACGAAAAGACCAAGCTCGCCACCAAGTCTCAGGAGAGCATCAAGGAGCTCGAGGCACGCCGCGCGCGTCTCGCTGAGGAGTCCCAGCGCCGTGGTTCCTCGCCTCGCCTCTCTGACGATGAGCTGTAAACGACACCAGAAGTATTAGGTACACACACACGCACACAGAAAACACAACGTCTGTGCTGTTGTTTTTTGTTTTCTCCGTGCTCCTGTCACCTAGCATTTCCATAGTTTCTTTCTTGATTTGTTCATTTTCTCACCCCTGCACCTTTTTTTCTCTCTGCGGGTGGCGTAGCGTTTTTTCTGACTCACACAAAACAAAACAGAATAACCGTGTCCGAATCTTGTTGATTTTCCGTTTTCCTCTTTTCCTTTCTTTTTTTTTGTCCAATGTTGTTTCTTTAGATCATGTTTGACTGTCAGGCTTTTCTTTTTTCTTTTACTGTCTACTTTGGTTATCGTTGGATTTCCGTGATGATGAATAACAGACTGATATGGTTGACTTGGAGTGTGGTGTCAAATTTTGGTGTTGAATCAGGTTGCCCCAATCATACTTTTTCTTTTCCTGTTTTTAGTGATTCCTTTTTTTTTCCCCTCTTCTTCATTGTGCTTTGTTTTGGTTTGATCTCGCTGTACCTTGGTGACCCATTTTTCTGTTTTTCTTTCTTCCCCTACCATTCTCCTATTACGCAAACTCAAAAGTAAGACCGCAAATAGCCGCACACGCTACTGTGCATGCACGTGCTCAGACCAGCGCACACATCATCCCGCGACAACACTCCCTTTTGCTGCTCGGTTCTCTCCCCATTGGATGGCATGCATATTTGATGCCAGCAAACTCCAAGTCAGTGAATCGTAGTTGGCTGCTCGCGTGACAGTGCGTGGAGGCAAGTCAAGTACGATTGCGTCACTGTCAAGTGCGTGTGAGCCCGCTTCCACTTATCGCCACAACCAAAGTGCGGCAACAACAACAAACAAAAAACTGTTTTCACCACGAAACAAACAAACAAAAAACCCACAATATCACCGAAATGCAACACAGCATACTAAACAACGAGCACGTCGTGATCGGAAGTTGACCGAGATGTGTCGGTGTAGGAGAAGGAGGCAGAGAGGGAGAGAGCAGCACTTTCCTCACTCTCCATCAACACTGACACAGAAACTTTGTGTTTCTTTCATTTCGCATTGCAGAAAGGGAGAGGAAGTACATGCCTGAAGTACGACCAAGAAATGTGCATTGTCTTTCCCCTTTTATCAAAGATGCGGAAACGTTGAACTCCATAGTACCCATCTGTCACAAGGTACAACACACGAAGGTCACATTTGGCACTCGACGTGAGCTGCACACAGATACAACCACGTGCGACCATTGTTTCCATTTCCGTTGCCAACATCCACTTTCTTCTCACACCCGCGTCTCCCCACTCGCTCTTTTCATTTTGTTTTCCTTCCTCACCCTGAAGGAGGGCTGTTATCACTCTCTCTCTCAGTATTCTGGCCCTGCGCATGGACGCCTTCGGAATCGTGTCAGCGCAACGTGGCCTTGTCGATCCAAAGCCGGATGTGCGTGCCGCCGCGACGCAGGCCATCGCCAGTCGCTGTGTCGCTCTCTTTAAGGATGTCGCCTTTGATCGTGCCTGCGTCCTCGTTTCGCAGCAGTGCGACGTCGTCGACACACAATTCGTGAAGGTCGCGTCTCCCGCGTATCGGCGTGGCGGGTTACTGTGCGTCCGTGCGCTACTCACTGGTCTGCCCGCACGTGAGTATCCCGCCGCACTCGTCGCGCGCTTCTGTGAACTTGTTCTCCCGTCTGTGTGCGACGTTGACTTGTCTGTGCGACTTGCTGCCGCCGAGGCCTGCCACGAGCTTGTGCAGTGCTTCAACTTTCAAGTCTTGCAATCACACCTGCGCGAGCTCTTCGCGGCCATGGCGCGTCTCGTGAGCGATCCCGACCGCAAGATCGCCCTCATCGGCCAGGAGGTGTCGGCGACCGCGCGTGAATACGTCTGCGGCAGCGAGTCGTTTCACGTGGATGCGGCTCTTTTTGTGGCGTTTGTCGTGGCGACGTTGCAACCGGTGGGTCACGACCACCTTGGCGCGGCCACGCTGAGCGCGACCGAGGTGGCTGTTTCACTCTGGTTGCTTTCGTGGACGAAGCACGTGAGCAGTCTGACCGGCGCACCGCTGCTGCCTTTCACGGACGTCCTCGTTGGCACACTGCTGCCGCTCACCCACTTCGCGCCGCTACTTGATGACGTCTACGCGCTGCTGCGCGGTCTGGTTGACGCGTTCATGGCCGCCCTCACACAGGTAAGGCCATCGACGTTGCCTGCACTCCCGGTGGAGACTGTCGTCACCGCGCTGTGTCGTGGCGCCGATGCGGCTCAAAGCACTGCAGAGGCGCGCGTCTTTTGTTTGGAGTGGCTTCATGCCATTGTGGCGATGCCGACATGTGGTGATGGTGTGGCAGCGCGTCACGCACCGGCGCTGTTGTCGGTGGCGATGCACCAGATGAGTGAGGCGAATCCGCTTCCGCGCACGCACGCTGGAATGCTGCTGGACGCACTGAGCCAGGCCATTGCGAACAGCGACAGTGTGAGTCCCCTACTGACGGAGCTCGTACGGACATTGGACACCTTTCTCCATCCTGCCGCCACGCAGGACAGCCCGACTGATTTGCAAATGGCGTGCCTCAAGTGGGTCGCGCTCCTGCACCGTGTCGCCGTCAACCTCGACCGCGTCGATGCCACCCATGTGCTCGTGGGCGGTGCCCTGGAGATGCTGTGCGGCACCGCCTCCAGTGCCGTCGTGGAGGCTGCCACGGCCGCGCTCGATGCGCTCGTGGCGCCAATCGACCGTCTCGACCTCGTGACGCGCCTTATGGCGAAGATGCAGCGGGACCCACACCGGCTTCTCCCACGCTTGCCCCAGATCGCCGTTGTCATGCACGCCGACGCCGTAGCCGCCGCGACGGACCTGTTTTTCCAGTGGCCGGCTGAGGACAAGGAGCAGGTTGTGGTGGTGCCTCGTGAGGCGTGCGTGCTGATGGCGTTTGCACACGCGCTGCGCAGCTGCGACGACCTGCGCTTCGTCAGCAAAACGGTCATGACTCTCAACGGGGCACTCCTGACGTTCCCCGAGTTCGCCGACACGCGTGACGTGCTGCGTGCACCGAGCCAGTCAGCCCTGTTTGCGCAGATGTTGCCGACGTGGCGCTTTCATGCGGTGTCTTTACTTGCGCTGGCACTCCTGAGCGGACACGATGACAGCGCCTTGGCCGTGACGCGTGTGATGGGGGCGGTGGAGCTGTCACCGGTGACCCTGCTTCAACTCGACCGCCTCGTGCAGCTGCTTGAATCTCCCGTGTTCATTCCGCTGAGATCGCGCCTGGCACGCGCGGATGTATCGCCGGCACTGCTTCGCGCGCTGTTTGGGATTGTTATGATACTTCCGCAGACGTCGCCACAATACGCGGCTCTACGTGAACGGTGCTCTGTCGCCAGCGCCATCCGTCAGTGGTCTGAAACGCCGCCGCCACCCGCCACGTCCGCTGCCGCCGCATCTCCCCTCTCGAGCGATGTGGAGCAGGCGCTGGAGGAGGCGTTGCAGGCGCTCGGCACGCAAGAGCAGCAGCAGCAGCACTAGCAGCAGCCGTTTTCCCGCTTGGTGCCCCTCATTGCACACCTGCAAACAGTTTTCTTGCGCCTCGTCCCTGTGCACACCAATGAAACACAACGAGAAGCTGTGAAACCAACAAAAAAACAGAAGTATGCATTTGACATCCACGAGTCTCCATATCCGTAGGCTGAAGCTTGCCAGACTAGTTGCGATGTTCTTACTTATTCACACGACTCTTTCCTTCCTTCCTGTGTATCACCACTACTTCACGTTCTTCACACCTGTCCCCCCCCCCTCGCCCTGTTTATATGAAACGACGCGCAGTTCTCTTTCCCTTGCGTTACTTCGTTTGCGTACTCTCTCTCTCTCTCTCTCTCTCTTCTTTTTGTTCTCTTTCCTTTACGGTGAATCATGTCCACTGTCGCTCAGCAGACGATTCCAAAGGCCTTTCCCAAGGTGTTCCACAAGTGGGTTGGTAACCCAACCCTCTTCAAGTGCCTCGTGCCGTATGAGAAGTATGGCGTGATCAAGTACCTGAACTCCGCCTATAATGCGGCACCGCTGTTCAAGTGGTCGCTTTCCATCGTGCCGCTCTACGGCATCTTCGTCGGCAACCCCCCAGTCGAGAAGATCGATCTCAACTCCAGCTTGGCGCTCACCGCGACAGGTGTCGTCTGGTTCATCTACGCCCTCCTCATTCAGCCGCAGAACTCTGGTAGCCGTTCCCTTGCGATTGTGAACGTGTGCCTGGCCTCCGTCAACGGCTACAACTGCTACCGCTCCATCAAGTACAAGAGTGAGCACAAGGCGATCGCGAAGTAAAGCCGGTGCATTTTGTTTCCCTCGACTGCACATCTCACTCCTCACTCACTAGCAAATGCCTACTCGTGTCGGCGTGGATGCGTGCGCCGATGCCCGTGTCATGG
Organism: Wallacemonas sp. MBr04; assembly: GCA_030849635.1. Lineage (NCBI taxonomy): Eukaryota > Euglenozoa > Kinetoplastea > Trypanosomatida > Trypanosomatidae > Wallacemonas > Wallacemonas sp. MBr04. The sequence goes on along the minus strand of JASANR010001454.1, from coordinate 8,236 downwards.
TTGCATGAGGAAAACAACAACAAAAACTGAAATTCAAAGTAGGCATGAGCCATATTATGAAAAACAAACAAACAACAACAACACATGAAATACAGAAATGGACATCAAAACGGAAGCGTTTTGAAAAGCATATCACAAGGTGATTTCAAAAGTATCGAGTCGCGTCTTCTTTCTTTCCGCCGTCTGTTTCTCTATCGTTATCCTTTAGCACCTTCTCTGGCGCACGTATTTTTGTGGTCAGCTGCCTATCCTCGATTTCATGCTGTGCTTACGAAACAACAACAAAAAATAAGTGGAACACAGGGTCACAAGGAAATACTCGGATTTGTTGACGTGTGACCCCAGAAACACACAGAGACATGAGGTTCTCCTTGAGTGACCTGGGCCGCTGTGGCTACCTTGCTATTACTGCCTATAGTCTTGTTACTGAAGAGCTGCTACTGCCAGACTTCACAGTGACACTACCACTCACGCCGCCCTCTCTTCTTTGGTCCAATCGGAGGCGGCACGTGGTGACACGCTCCTCAACATGCTCGTCAATACTCTGTCCCCCACCCTTTCTGTTTTCGTGATTCATTCATCCATCTGATCTCCCTCTCATCTCTGCCTGCTAAAAATCCTTTCTTTCATGTCAGTCTCGTTTAAGCTGTACAGTGGCTTGCTACTCCCTTTGAAAAGCGCCATGCTGCATTCCAGCAGATTGTGGCAGCGCGCATACGCCCGCGTCGCGTTCGGAAAGCGTCGCGCTGGCGGCGGAATCAACAGGAATGCAGGAGCCCTCACCCAAGCTGACATGGGCGACAGCTTCACCGAGCCTGCCGTGTACCGCAGCAAAACCAGTGTCACGGCACAAGTCAAGAGTCGTCGCAAGGAGGAGGGCATGCTGCAAGAGTCCCAGCAGCGTTCGCGCTACGACAAATTGGGCATTGACTCACAAACGCAGCGCGATCTGGACTACGGCAGTCGTCTTCCACTGTCCCCGTCCCATCGGGAAGCGGCCCGCGCACAGGACGACGACTCGATCGAGGGGCGTGAGCACGGCAGCGCGGGAGACGTCACCATGGACGGCACCTACGGCGCGGGTGTGCACGCCCTGCTACGACGTGAAGCCGCGCGGCGCGATCACATGATGGATAAGTTCGGCCAGACCCCCACAGCGCGCGAATTCCAAACGCTCTTCCGCCGGCTGCGCGCCAGCGACGACGACGATGAGGTCATCGAATCGCACCAACAGCGGCTCGTGGACGAGAACGGCATTTACCCAACCGCACGCATGGACGCGTTTATGCTGGACGATGAGTCGTACTTTCCAGACTGGGTGCACGCGCTGCCGTACAGCGTGCGCGACCGCGTCAAGTACGGCAGCATGGGTTTGACGGAGGAAGACGAGGCCCTGCGCGTACGCCTCGCGCGGCTGCCGCTCGATAAGCGCAAGAAGGAGTGGGAGCGGCTCAAAAATGCCAAGGCGTACCGCGCCGCGAAAGAGGAAACGTTGACGCTCTCTGAGCTCCGTGACATTCGGCAAGGCAAACGGCGCTTCCACTGGCTCCAGCGAAAACGGCAAAAGCGCGCGGCGACGCTGCGGCGTATGGCGTTGCGCAAGCCCGATGGGTACGAGGTCTGGCCGTCTGACGTGGTCGACTACAGCCAACGACTTGCCTTTATTGCGCAACACGTCGAAAACGGGGTGCAGACCGGCGGACAGTGGCCTCTCGATGCGAACGAGCTGGCACGCGCCAAGTTGCAGCGTCGGCAGGAGGAGGCCGAACGCACGTTTCTCATGACGGCCGAGGAAAAGAAGCTGGCCAGAAAAGGATCGCCACAGACAGCGAGCGTCATGGCTGAACTGCTCCGTGGCCTCGAGACGAAGGAGAAGCCCTTCAAGAAACTGTCGAGGAAAGTCTACGCGAACCGTGTCAACGCCGTCGTCCACGGTGACCAAGATGCGCACGGTCGCAAGTACCGAAAGATGGCGTCCAGAGCCTCGCACCGCATGCGTGCGCATGAGTCGCTGACAGAGATGGCACTGGAGAAGGAAGTGCGCGGTGAGCCGCGTGCCAACGTCAGCGGCCTCAACGTGAAGGACGATGAGTTCTGGACGCGCCACCACAAATCATGGATGGACGGCATGCCCTCGACCCGCTATGGATCGTAATCGCTAACAAAATGTGTGTGCGGCAGTGGCCGAGTGCCACTCATTGTTGATTGTTTGTTCTTGTTGGCCCCACTCACTATCACAGAAAAGAAGTATGAATAACTTTCCAGGGTTCAAATCGGCATCTGTGTGCACTATGCAAGCAACCGCGTCCGCTGTGCAATCCACCGGTTGCTACACCTCGCCACTGTTAAAAAAAGAAAAGCCGCGTATCTGCAGGTGGCTGTTCTCTTCTTGTTTCATTGCCTCCTCGAGCATTGCCTCTTCACCACACACACACACACACCCACATGCTCTCTATCTATCTCTTTGCAATGCTGTTTGGTTCTACCTTTCTTGGCCCTCCATCCCCTGTTGTCAAGCTTCATCTGTGAGAATCATGTTCAAGAAGGGCTCTATTGGTCGCAAGCTTTTGGTCGCCACCGGCGCGGTTGGCGCGGTTGGGCTAGCGGGCGGGTATGCGACGTACCAGCGCCGTCTGCGCGAGAACCGCAGCATGTCCGCGGACGATTTCAACGCTCAGCAGGATCCCAAGGAGCTGCAGTGGGCGTACCAGCACCTGCGTGATGCGAGTGAGGTGAGCACCAAGTTGTTTCGCTACACCACGTGCCCCTGGTGCGGCACTGTGAAGGCGTTTATGGACTGCAACAAGATCCCGAACGAGTGCGTCGAGGTGGAGCCGATGCTCAAGTCTGAGCTGAGCAAGAGTGCGTACAAGAAGGTGCCGCAGCTGCGCTTTGACCACGCCAAGGACGGCCAGGAGGGCGCGTACCTGGTGGACTCCAAGGTGATTGTCGACACTCTGGCCGAAAAGTCCGGCTTCAAGCACCAGCTGACCGACGAGGAGGTGAACAAGTGGCGCGACTGGGCGCGCGGACCGCTCGTGCGCCTCGTGACGCTCGAGTTCAACAAGAACATCTTCGCGGCCTGGATGGGCTACTCGTACATTGACCAGTGCGACACCATCCCGTACGCGAACAAGCTGTTCCTCAAGGTCGTCGGCGCCCCGGTCATGTTCCTGGTCGCGACGTACGTCACGAAGCCGCGGCTCATCAAGGACGGCTACCTGAAGGCCGGCGACGTCCCGAAGGAGCGGCTGCAAGAGGAGCTGAACCGCTTCACCAAGGAGGCTCTTGTGGATCCAAAGTCGCACAAGCCGCGTGCCTTCCACGGTGGCAACAAGCCCGACCTGGTCGACATGGACACCTTCGGCGTCCTGCAGAGCGTCCGTGGACACCGCGTGTACGACGAGATTATCGCCACCACCGACATCGCGCCGTGGCTCAGCGCCATGGACGAAGCGGCTGGCAACCACCAATACAAGTCCAACAAGAAGTAACCTCCACCCAACGCCGCTACAACAACCACAACAAAAAGAAACTGCAACAAAATGAAATCACAAACAATAGCATCATCGAAAGAAGGAAACAAAAACGCGTCTACAGCGTTTCAAAAAAAAAGTTATACGTGCGGGAACGTAACTCGTAAACTCGGGCGATACCATTCAATTTCCAACTTTTCCACAGACGATAACCACAACTTTCTATTCAACCTAGCACCAAACAACCACGAGCACCGTGAACGCCACATTTGCCTTAATTTTGTTTTCTCGCCACACAGGATGTTGTGCGCGACGTTCGCCTCAACATGTACTTGTACTCTCTCTCTCTGTCTATGCGGTACTCACCACAGCAACAATGCCGTGCCCCGCATGGGGCCATGGCGCACCTGGTGACCCTGTTCGTCTCCCTGTTGCAATCGGTACGCTCCTCACCACTCGTGCTCTCCTCCTCTCACCACTTGTTTTTCTCTTCAACTGCGCTCTTGTTGTGGGCGAAAAAAACAAAACAATGGGTACACGTCCGACACACTTCAGGATCCAAGTCGATTCCACCTCATTACCGTTCTTGCTTTTTTTGTATCTACCCGCGCTGCATCCGCGCACGCGTGCTTCTCTCCACACCACACTTTTTTATCACTTCTTTTTTCTTTTGCTGTTCTTCGTTCTCCCAGGTGTGTGTGCGTGCGACAATCTGAATGAGTGGTGCGACCGCTTTCCCCGTTCCCTCGCACCAATGTGCGATAGCGCTGAAGGGGTCGAAGCAGTACATGTTCGTTGCCGTGCCTAAAGCCCCGCCGCCGCCACCTCCGGTCATCGAAGATTTGTTTGTCTTCGACAATGCGCCGTCGTCGACGCAGGCGGCGAGTGCTGCTCCGGCCGATATGCCACAGTGCGGCACGGGGAGCAAGTACCTGCCTGGGTCGATCTGGCGGTACGGCGTGTCCGTTGTACCGCTGCAAGTGAACGGCAATGGCGACATCCACCGCTCACTCGACTTTGCCAAGTCCGAGTTCGATTCGTTCCGCGAGGTGCAGGAGCAGTGTGGCCCGTTCCAGGTCTTCTCGCCGTTTTACGCCCTTTTCGGCGCGATCCTCCTCGATCGCATGTACGTGCTCGTGGCATCCAACGTCCAGGTCGGTGCGCACCTCCCGCACGCCGGCGTCATTTGGAAAGTGTCGGAAACGCAGTGGATACCGTTTGACCTGCCCGGCGTGGCCCCACTCCGCGTCAGCTCCAGCGACCGCGACCGCCTGAACGAATTCAGCGAGCACAAGTACTTCAAAGGCTACTACTACTCACTGGCGGTTGATGTGCGGCTCCCGTTCCCCTTCTGCCGCAGTGACGCCGTCGCAGAGGCGATGCCCGACTTTCTGTGCGACTGGTCAGAGCACCTTCGCAAGCCGTTCAAGGCGGCGTCGCTCAAATCCGCGTGCGCGGTGCTGGTGCGCGGCTTCGTCGGCTCGCGCGTGACGACGCTCAAGGACAACAGCCAGGTCCACCTCATGCTCCTCGGACGACAGAACACGCTCAATCCCGGCCCCCGCTATCTCGGCCGCGGCCTTAACGCAGCGAACGGGGCGGGCAACGATCACTTCTACGAGTACGTCATGTGGCGGCAAATGAAGCCCGGCGCGACGGCGACGAGCGACGACACGAGCCCCATCACTTTTGCGCGGCATGTGATCCTGCGCGGCACCATCCCCGTCCATTGGACGACCAAGGTGAGCAGCGTCTCCCTGTCCGAGCCCGCGATGATCTTCAGCAGCGACAAGAGTGCGGTCACCAAGGGCAGTGCCGCGTACTTCCAGCGCGTCTTCGACACACTTCAGCGCAACATGCAGGTTGACAGCAACGGCACGACGACGAGTGCCCCGCAGCTGCGGTGCATCAGCCTGCTTCGCCTTAACCCGCAGCACGGCGAGGACGTTCTCGCGCGCCACTACGTCGAAGCTGTCAAGGTGGCCGACCCAGAGGTGAAGCGGGTGCAGCCCGACGCACGACTTGATCTGTCCCACGTCGACTGGCTGAATCTGATCAAGGACTACGGCATCGACGTCGCCGCCTCGTCCTTCTGGGAGTCCGCGATGAGCTTCCTTGGCAGGCCGTCCACGGCCGAGGACTCGATGATGTCGGTTGGCTGGATTGACCCGGCCACAGGCGTCGTCGACCGCCTCGTCACGCAGTCGCGGTTCCTGCGCATCAACTGCGCGGACTCCCTCGACCGCACGAACCTCGGCTGCTTCTTCACCTGCCTGCAGGCATCCATTGGCATGCTCGTCACGCTGCAGGTGCCGTTCGACGCCTTCACGACGACAGACGTCGCGCCGTTGCCACCGCTGGACGCCAACGCGGATCAGTACGGCCTCGACGCCCAGTACGCCGGCGCATTCACGCCTGTCACGACCGCCAAGCAGCCCGTGCCGCGGCCGTTTCTCAGCACCTGGAAAGAGGCCCGTGACCCGAGACGCATGCCAACCATCGTCGCGCGCCTGCTGGCGGAGCTGTTCGTCCACAACGGCGACTGCGTGGCCATGCTCTACACCAACTCGGCCGCGATGCACGGCAACATTCTGCGCGGTCTCTGCGGCATGCGAGCGGCAGGCAGCAACGCCGTCATCGCGACGCAGCGCAAGTTCGAAAACGTCTTCGAGGACCACAAAAAGTTTCGCAGCATCGAGCTCTTGCTCGGGCGCAACCAGGACGTGCACTTCCCATCGATGAGCGTGGTGTACCTGACGCACCCCGTGCCGTACCAGCAGTGGGCGTGCGCCATCATTGGCGTTGGCATCCCGAGCGGTGTCCAAGTCAGCGAGGTCGACACGGCGGTGCGCCAGAGCTGGGACACGGAGGTCGTGCCGTGGCTGCGACAGGCTGGGCAGGTCCCCATTGAAAGCTCCGCTCTGTGCCTGTCCATCAGCCTCAGCGAGGCCCTCGGTGCGCACGACGCGTACGAGGACGCGGTGAATCAAGTCTCGTACGCGGACGACCCCGCCGCCTCTCCGTCCACGCAGGGAGCACCCGGAACGCTCAGTGGAGGCCCCAGCTTCGCGGAGGAAAAGTCAGTCGCAACACGTAGCGAGCACATTGTCGTCATTGAGTTTGACCCCAATCTTTGTCAGGCCGTCAACGTCCCCGCCCTTCTTCGTCAGTACGGACGACTCACGCTCCGCGGACACAACTGCATCTTGGCCCCATACTCCTACCCTATCCAGACCGACGGCGACGGCGGTGGTGGCGGTGGCAGCACATTCAGCAAGGTTGGCACGTCATTCAAGAAGGGCTTCAAGAATTTTGTGCGCAACTTGAACTGACCGTGTACTCGTGTTTATTTTTGTTTCTTGTATCAAGTCTGCCCACGCAATCCGACCATTGCCACTCGTAACTGTTTCCTCTCACAACCAATGCCAACATGCACCGACCAGGGTCATCGTGACATTCGTCTGTGGGACCTGATGTCGCTCTCTCTTTGCAGCTCCAACTTTTCGGCCTTTGCTCCGGAACCAGGTATGAAGTCAACCTTTTTGCGGTTCACCAGAGAGAGTCACTCGACAACCTTTCAACTGCCGTCATTCATCGGATGCGACTGGCATCTCCCGTGTAGTGCTGACTTTTGCGCATAGGCTCAAGACATGCTAGAGCGTGTTTATCAGGTCACTGTTTCTCACTTCCCTCCTACCTCCACTGTTGACACCTCACTTTCCTCGTAGCTCTCTTCTCTTCTCATTCTCTACAAGTCCGAACCCGCCTGTTTTTTCTATTCATGTCCGTCCGCTTCATTCTCCAGTACAACGCGACCCCGAGCCACGCCTTGGTCACGTGCGAGCCATGGACGCGCTGGCTGACCGAGACCGAGTCACCCAGTGGCAAAGGACATGTCATTGGCGACGAGGTTGCACTCCGCAAGACCACCAATGAGCTCGGAATCATCACAGCGATTGAACTCGAACAACTGACGAGTAATGTCACAGCGGCACAGCGCTACATAGACGCTGCCGCCTGGTGGCTGCACAGAGCACCCTTTGGCGTGGAGCGGCTGCCCGTGAAGCTGATCGCGCACAAACACCAAGGCTCTGTGATTCGCGGCCATGGTTGGAATCTGATCTCAGTGGATATGAGGAAACGCGCGAACGACGAGTTCACAGCATCAATGTCTCTCAGTGAGGTTGGCTCCCTTTTATCCAATCTGAAGACGCTTGACCTTTCGTACGCGGGTGTGTCCGACATTTTTGCCCTCCGCGACGTGCCGCATTTGGCGTTTCTGTCTGTTCGAAAGTCTTGCTTTCTCAGCAGTCTCTCGCCCTTGAGGAACAACTGTCACTGCCTGAAAACACTCGACATCCGCGACACACGGGTCTCTTGCCTCTCCCCACTTGCTGGCGCTCCGTGTCTCGAGACCATCCTGGCCCACAACAGTGAGGTTGCCGACGTGACGGGGCTGGGCACGTGCCCCAGTCTCAAGATGGTGGACTTTGATCTGTGCCGTGCACTGACGGACTTGTCGCCGTTGGCGGGTGCACCAGCTCTCAAGCACATCGGTGCCGCACGGACTGGAGTCATCACGATCACTGGGCTCAACACCTGTCCTGTGCTTCGGACGCTTGATTTGTCAGAGTGCTGGTCACTTGAAGACCTTTCGCCACTGGCAGCGGCACCGGCACTTGAGGAACTGAAAGTTTCCAATATGTCCAGTACCCCGGGACCGCAAGGCCGGTCGTGCACCAACCACGGCTGAGGGGGGA
>JASANR010001453.1:0-57917 GCA_030849635.1 Wallacemonas sp. MBr04 | reverse complement strand
TTGTGCTGGACTCGCACAACCGCTTCACGCCGTTCTGGGACACGCTGGCGACGCACCAGTACTACCGCTACAACGATCCCAAGACCGTGCTCTCGCACTACCCAGGTCCTCTTGAGCTTCCGCTGCCCCAGAATTTCCATTACTGGCGACGCGAGACAACCTATCTCTGCCGTGCGTACTTTCTCGTGAATTTGGGGTTTCTGCGACTGGACGGCGCCGTCGTCGAGGACCCCGTCGCGCACGCGCAGAACAACGCGCACAACCTGCCGTTCGTCTCGCCACGAAGCGACGCCAGCCACATCGATCCCGCCACGAACTTCCGGCTGCCGCAGCCGTGGGTGGCTGGCGGGTTCCTGTTTGCCAACTCCAGCATCATGCGCGAGGTCCCGTTCGATCCGCACCTCCCATACCTGTTTGATGGCGAAGAGACCATGTACAGCGTGCGCCTGTGGACGCACGGCTACAACATCTTTTCACCGGTGCGCAATATCGTGTATCACTACTACATTCGAAAGGGAAGCCCAAGTGCCTTCGGTGGCGCGGTGGAACGCTGGCTTTATCCTCAGGGCATAGCGCACCGACGCATTCAGTTTCTTCTCCACACCCGCGAGTCAGTCGGCAGCTCGGTGATGCGTGTTCTCCAGAACACGACTGAGCCGACCGTCGTGGTTGATGTTGAGCGCTATGGGACTGGCAAGGCACGCACGGTAGATCAGTGGTACGCGTACGCCGGCGCCGATCCCGTCAGGTTGGACGTGGACGGCCGCTGGTGCGCACGGCACATGTACGGGAATCACAAGGATCTTCTCGCGGCCCAGGTCAAGGCAAATGGTAAAGGACTCGGGGACGAAGAGTGGGAGAAGAACTGATGGAGCTTTGCTTTTTTTTTTATGTTTGACAGAGAGAGTGAATCTGTTGTCCTTGGTTTCGTGCGTGTTGCGCTTCTATCGTGTGTTTTCGCCTTCGCAAGCGGACATTTGTCTGGGCTTTCCAGTCGTCATTGGGTTCTCATGTGCACACACCTCACTCTCTTAACGCTTCCCACGTTTCTTTTCTTTTTATTGCCACCATATGTATGCATCTCTTACACTCTCGACGATAAAAAAACACAGAACCATCTAGGCGTCACGTTGCGCAAATTGACCAAGTCACAAACAAACAAATAACACGAAATCAACGTGTCACCTCACCGGATGGCCGCAGACCCAGTCACTCTACACACGTTGACATGTCGGCTGCAACGGCGGTGCGTGTGTGCGACTCTACTGCTCCACGTTCTCTCCACGCGTATATTGCTGATGCTACGTCATCTCACACACACACACACACACACACATCTTCCCCTCCTTTTCTCCGTTTTCACTGCAAACACCGACGTTCGTTCTCCTTGCAGAATAGCTAGGCGAGAGTCTCCACTGTGTGCTTTACGCTGGTGAGCCAGAGTACATTCTCCTCTTTTCTTCTTTGTTCTTGCTTTGTTCTTGTTTCTCTTCTATTGTATTGACTTTGATCCACCAGCGTGGTATTTGCTGGAACCTCTGCTGAGTTGTCTTGATTTCTTTGTTTAGCGTACCACCACTTTTCGTTTCGTCCACCTCTTTCTTGCCTTCACAGACACACCAATAGCCCCACTAGCAACAACAACAACAACAAAAGTACTAATGGAGGATCCTGCAGCCGAGGCGACTCGCCTGTTCTCTCACAACACCGTCAGGGACTCACTCGACTACCTCTACAGCCTCTCGCGTACAATCGATGAAAGCTCCCACAGTTTGCGCAGCCTGGTTGGCGATTCGGAGAAGGATCTCTTGTCTGCCTGTGAGCGAATCGCGGATATGCAGGCGAGCAGCGCAGCGATTCTGGCACTGCAAGATCGCCTTCGCCGTGGCGCCACACAGGGAGACGGTAAAATCAACAACAGCAACAACAACGCGGATGAGCAGACGCGGGTTGTGTCTGACAGCATCGCCTCCTCATCGCGCGTGCCACGAACATCGTTTACACTGGAAGGAGATCGCGCGGTGGCCGCCCTTCACGTCCAGACCCTCTCAGATGTTGTTCTCCCCACCGAGAAGGCCCTGAGCTTGCTGTGCGAAGGCGTGACGATGCTGCGTGCGCAGCTGGTGAACGTGGATGCACTGCTTCTTGCGCGTCGCACCATCGCCTCCTGTGGCGCCTTGAAGGAAGTCCAAGGCGTGCTTGAGGCACTCAACCTGATTGCCCGCGAGGTGCGTACCACCTTGACCACAACAAACGGTGTCTCCGATGCTGTCGCAGCGGCGGCTGGACACACCAAGCGCACCACCGCAAAGTCCAATGCATCGCGGCAGACGATGTACTCAGGATCATCGACTGGCGCCGCGCCGAATTCACCACTCACGCCGATGACCGGTGTTGGTAGTGGCAGTGAGGCAGATAAGGATGGCGGTGCGCGTGCCGGGACGCAGGAACTGGCAACGTGGGTGCGGCGATACGACGACGCCATCACACTGTGCTCACGCAGCGAGTCTGACCTGTCACGTCTGGAGATGGAAGTGGGTCAGTACGAGCTGGAGGTGCTGCGCACCATGCGGCGTGCGTTGCAGCGTGCCGCGAGTCAGTCCGCGTGTGACACGCTGAGCCTCTTGAGTGGCATGTGCGCTGACGCGTCACGCCACAACACCACCGGTGGCGGTGTGCTGGCCTCTGAGAGTGTGCAGCGCTATTGTCAGGGGCAGCAGCGGCGTCAAACAGTCGTCGCTCGCTACATGCGCGCGCTTTTTTCGGCGCTCGATGGACTGGACTTCGCCGATGTCGCGCGACGGTGGCTGGACGGCGTCGGCACGGCACCATCGGTGACTTCCTCGGCGTGTGGTGCATCGAGCAGTACGGGTTCTCCACTGCGACTGACATCACCTTTATCCGGCACAACGTCTCCGCTGATGGCGACGAGGATGAATGCGAATGTCAACAGCGCGCGTCGCGGAAGCGGCGACGAGTCCAGCGATGGCGTGCTGACCCTGCTGACGTCCCTGCACGTCGCGTGCGGTACAGACACGGCGACCACACCTGGCCCGAATGCACGCACTGGCGGTGTCCGCGAAAGCGATGGCGCAGACCTCTTCGAAAACCCGCGGGCTATTGTCCTGCGATTGATCGAGTCACTCGTGTTGGAGGCGGCACGAACCTGCACACGCGTCGTGGCGGATGATGCGCAGGCAAGCATCGCTACTCCCAACAGCCACCGTCCCAACAGCGCGCTTCAGACGCGCCACGCGGCTCTGTACAAGCTGGTCGAAAGGCTGGACCTCCCACCGTCTCTCAAGGCTTCATTCACAGCGTCACCACCCGGCATCGGCGTGGCCACACCAGGGACATCCTCATCGTCCTCATCGACGTCATCGTCGCTGCCGGCAGTCGCGGTGTTTCTCGTCGCACAGGCCAAGTTCCTCTACGCGAGTCTGTGTGAGTGTCTGGACGCCGTTCCTTCGACCACCGCATCGACTGCCGCCTCTGCCACCTCTGCTTTCACACGCACGACGAACGTGGCGCTTCTCATGAGCGCTGACGAAGAAGAGATCATCGCAAAGGAGATGGAAGGGAACGGATTCACAGAGTGCACAGCCGGTGGCACGACATCTGCCTCTTCTCCTCTTTCTTCTTCGAGTGAAAGTCTTCTGCTGGCGCGACAAGACGCGCACGCACTGGCGACCAAACAGCACTTGTGGGAGCGACTACTCGAGGACGTGCGCAGTGGCCACGTCGCGCTCCTGACCGCCTCGAACGACCCCGCGTCACGCACGTCGGCGTCCTCCTCCTCGTCGTCCGCACAGGCGGTGCTGACGACACTCCTGGAGGCCAAGAACGCACTTCTCTTTGCACTCGCGCCATCCGCCACCTCTGAAGCGAATTTGGACAAGAACGGTGACGACGACGATCACGACGATACCAATGACGATGACGACGACGGCACGGGTGAGCAGGCACGCCTTGCACTGCAGCTCGCTGGCCCGGTTGTCCGTGCGGCTCGCCGGCGCCAGTACGTGGACTTCCTCTTGCACGCCTCTGCGTCTGTCTCCGCGTATGATCTGGTGCGCTATCGCACGGCACTCGCCGCCACCGCGCAGGCCACGACGTCGGCGCACGCACTCTACGGTGAGCGCGATGCTGCTGCGGATGGCCGCGTTGGGGCTCTTGACGCCGCCGTTTCCCGAGCAACGCGGGGTGGACTGTTCGTGACCCGTCGTCCAGAGCTCTCTGCGGAGCGTCTGGAGGCACTGGTGCCCGCCGATCGTGCGCGTCTCGTTGAGAGCCAGAGCTGTCTGCTCCGCCCGTACGCCGCTGCCGTGGTGGGACTGCTCGGTCAAGGTGATCCGCTGCTGCTTGGTGCCTACTTGCGTCATGAGCGAGATGTGACAATCCGTGCGTCATCGCCACCGCCGTCGCCGTCCACGTTTCTGACTTCTGCCTCTGCACCGAGTGGGCTCTTTGATTCGGTGAGTTGGCTGGGGTCAGTGCTGTCCGTCCTCTCCGACTCCATCACACGGTCAATGCAGTGTGCCGTCACAGCTTTACTGCACCTTCAGGGGTTTGCCACGAGCGAGCTGCTGGAAGCGGCCACACGTGCCGCGGAGGAGGCCTCTGCGAAGGTGCACACGCAGCCACTCGCGACGCTTGCGGCCTCATCCCCTTCCACAAGTACCGATTTGCTCTCTCTGGAAGATCTTCTTCCACAGTGCGCGCAGTTCCTTCGTGCGCTTGAGACGGTCGCGCGCGATCGATCTGGTCCCGCCTCGTCGTCCGCGTTGACGACGGACACGCCGAACGTGATCACTGGCCCAGCAGACGCGGCACCCGCAGAGCCTGGAGACGCACGCCGTCTGCTGTTCGAGGCTCTACGCAGTGGCCAAGGGGCGACTGCAGACGTGAGCGGGTCCTCCGCGGCGTCGCGATCGCTGCTGGGACGGCTCAGTACCTGTCACGACAGCAGCCAATGTGAGAGTCGTGCCGCCGCACCGGGTGCGCAAGACGAGGATGGTCTGATGTCTGCACGCGCGCGTGACGCACTCTTCAGCGACTTGGCGACGCTGCTCTCAGAGCCGATGGGATCAGACGTTGTGTCTGTCACGTCTGCTGCGGAGGGTGGGGCAGGCGGCTCGCCCGCTCCAGTGAAGCCCTCCGACAGCGCGGCTGCGCACACAGACACAAGTGCCCGTGCCGTTGTGCTCACGGCCCTTTCGGACCTCCTATCTCCATCGTCATCGTCCGCGACTGCGACCACGACGACGTCACACAAGACCGCAACAGCAGAGAAAATGCCAAGCGAGCTGAGCCCACATCGCCTTCTGCAGTTTTGGTCAGCGTGTGTGGCGCACTGCGTTTTCTTCCCCGTGCGTCTCTCTGCGTGGCTGCGCACACCGCAGACACCGGCATCCACGACAACCACCACAGAAGCAGCCGCCGCTTCGCAGGCGCTCTTGGCAAACCTTGGGACGCAACAGCAGGTGTGGCTGAGTTCTGCAATGGCAGCCTTGCGTGCCCAGTCGCAAGCCGAGGCGACTGCGCGGCAGCGAACAGACAACCGCGACGCTGTGCGCGATGCCGCGCGTGCCTTTGAACTGTCACGCATCGCATTCGTACTCTACACCGCTGCGGCGACACCCACAGCAGCCGCGGCATGCAGGACGGAATCGCGTCAGCTGTTTGTCACGTTGCACGAGCCCTGGCGCGCGCTGCTCCGACAGGAAGCCCGTGACGCGCTTGGTCGAGCGTACGTGACGTCCACAGTCAAGACCTTCACGGACGCATTTGGCGCGTGGTCATCGACGGGCATGACGGCCGCGGTGTTGGCCGATCCACACAGCGTGTGGTCAGACGGCTATCGCACCGCGCATGGCCAGCGCTGGTGCCACAGTGCGCAAAACGTGTCGCTGTGGTACCCGTTTTTGCCAACCGCGACGCTGGAGCGACTGTCTTGGCGTCTGGAGCGTGTCTTGCAGGCGGTCCGTGCGCTTGCACCGCGTCTCAACGCGCCGTCGCTGAGCGGCTCTGCGGTGTCTGGTTCCCCTTCGAGTCTGTTTCACGACGTGCTGGATCGATCTCAACTGGAGCTTGCTGAGGCGGCTCTGGCGGTGGTGGACTCGGTGTTGCTGCCCGCGCTCCGCAAACTTCCAGAGACGCTCATGGAACCGCACGCTGCGGCTGCTGCTGCTGGTGCTGCACAGTCGGCGTCATCATCAGCAACACTGGCGTCGCGTACGGAGCTCGATCGAGTCGTCAAAGTTATGACGAACGACTACTGGGTTCAGCTTTACTTTGACCTTGCTGCGTGGCGAAGCGTGTGGCTTCCCGCGACGGATCCTCAGGCTGTCACGACGACGGCGGGGGCCAAAACAGCTGCCACGACACTTGCTGAACGCTTTGACGCACTGTTGCGCCACTGCACGCTGCATGGCGATGCCGCACGCTGGTCAGCTCTTCGCCCCGTCTTAGAGGAGGCGGTGCGCACCTGGCAGATGAATAGCGGCTTGCTTCACGGTCTGCCACCACCACCACCAACAACAACAGGGGCTTCCAACGCAACAGCGGGAGGTCACACCGCAAGCCGACTGACCGTGACACATAAAGTGGCGCGCTTCTCTCTCTTGCCGATCTCGTCTTCGGTGCCGCTGCGCACAAGTGGGACGCGATCCATGGACGCAGGCCTCTCACCAACGACCACAGCAACCGCTTCGCAGGGCGGCGCGCTGCATGCGATGGGCCGCGGTGGTGCAAATCGACTGGCGCATGCCGACGCCTTTGGCAGCCAGCCAGGCAGCGGCGGTGGCGGTGATGGTGGGTATGCGCAGCGCTTCTATGCCCCACCCCCGCCACAGCAACAACAACAGCATCCGACCACGTCAGGTGAATCTGGTGGCGCGTTATTTGTCGACCCTGTGAGTGGTTCGACTGGACGCGGTGCGACGCGCACCACACGCGAAGGTATTGCGGGGGCCGCGGCACTGTGGGATCAGACGCAGAAGGGCTGGAATACGTTCTGGGGCGGCGGCCACGGTGGGAGTGGTGGTGGCGGCGATGGTGGCAGTGGTGCGCGGAATACGGTTTAAACATGGGCTACTTGTTGTGCTTTTTGTGTTGTTGTGTCGTTGTTTCCCTTTTCATCGTATCTATCGTGACAAGACTGCTTCCCGAAGAATGGTGAAGCCAAAAAGAAGAAAAGAAAAAAATGAATAGACTACTACCACTGAGGCGAGCGAGGTACAACAAACAAAGGAAGAACTGCACGAGATCAAGTAGTCTCTTCCCGCTTGTCTTTGTGCGCACAGTTGCTGATCTCACGTCTGCTGTTCCTGTTTGCTGTTGGCAGACAAAGAAAAGTAGGTGAACATGAAGGCAACAACAACAGCAGAACGCATAGTCACGGCTGGAAACGCGCAATCATCGTCTCAGATGGTCTGCAATCGTGTCAGACCCTCACTCACACAAGCGTACCTTGTGTAGCGTTGCTTTCCATACTTATTCCCCGTCTCTATGTTTTCCTTCCTCCTTTCTCACATAACATCACACACGTGCGCATCGATTCCGTAGAATACAAATAGAAGAACAAGAGAAACAGAAAGTGACTCTTCCTCTTTTCTCTCTCTCACTCTTTCGCTGGTAGTTTGATATCAGAAACAGAAACACAACACAGGAAAACAAACCGAGAACAACAACAGCAACAACATCAACGACATATTGAGGTGACCTCCGCCCTCTCCTGCAATACACAAACACAGTTTCTATCGCAAAAATTCGTTCCATGGAGTTTTCCCTCGCAGCCGACGGGAAGGTGTCTGAGCTGCGCACCTGGCTCCTCACCAACCGCCAGCGCGTGAACTTTCCGAACACCTTCACAAACTACACACTCGTCTACACCGCCACGAACCACTCGAACCGCGGGCAGAAGCCAAGTATCTCCGCCCTGCAGGCCGCCGCAGCCACCGGCGGCCACGGCAGCATGGGCAGCGCACAATTACAGACCATCCGCATGTTGTGCCTCGAGTTCGGTGCTGACCCATGCATTCCTTGCGGCGGGCTGCAGAACTCCTGCGTCTTCGTGGCCGCTGAGCTCGGCTCAGAGGACGTGCTGCACTTCTTCTTCGATGAGCTGGACCCGATACGCGAGGGTGATACCGTCGCCCACCGCTACTTTATGAAGCCGAATGCGCTGGGCGAGACCCCGTTGCAGGCCGCACGCCGCGTCCGTGCCAGTGCGTCGCTCATCGCGCTCCTTGAAAGGCGTGCACGGCTGGAAGAGCAGCTTCCACCGTGTCAAGGGACCGTTTTTCCTGCGCGTGGCGCCGGCGCCGCTGTGCATCGCGACCCGCACGCTGGCGTGGACTCACCACTCCCACAGCCGCGTGGCGACGTCAAGGCCGCGGCCAGTTCCGCGAGTGCCAGTCACGCGGACAATCCTGGCTCTCCCACAACGCAGGAGCTGCGGGAGCGATTGGCACGACTGCGCGTGCAGGACTCGGACAGCGACGACGACAACGGCCATGGATTCGACAAGGTCGTCAAGCCCGCCACTGCCGATCCCAAGACCACCCAGACTCACGCCAACGCCAACGCCAGCACAAGCGTCCAGAACAACAACCACAACAACAGCAGCCATGTGACAGTATTCTCACCGACACCGCTGCCCACGACCGTGCTGAAGCGCAACGAGCTCGATATCTCACAGTCAAGCTCGTTCGGGAATCGCGATCTGCAGGACTTTCGCCGCGAGTTCGGTAACGGGTTCACGTACATGCAGTGCCGCGACCACTACGACATTCGCGGTCTGCTACCGTACACGTACCGCGGTGTGGAGTACTACACACCCATGATCTTCCTCATCTACGGCCCGAACCCACCACCGTACTACGTGAACAACAACCACGGCCACAACAACAACAACAACAACAACGGACAGCCATGGAACACCGCCAACGCGGCCAACTCACCACTACTGGCCTCAAAGGCGGCAAGCATGTGCGGGTCTGACTTGGTCAGCACGACATCCACGTCCGTGAGTGCCGGCCCCGCTTCTGCGATCAACCACGGGGCTCTCGTCAGCACATTCGACGACTCCGCCGCACCGGCGCTGGTGCCGTACTGCCGGTATCGCGCCCTGGTGGATGTGGCGCACATGGACGGCTTTTGCATCAACCGCAAGGCCGAGTACATTGATCCCGTCAGCGGTGCGATCTTGCCGTGCGCCTGTGATGGCTTGATCTGTTTGACCTTCAAGACGTTCGTGCAGGTCGCGGTGCTGAGCAACTTCCAGCGCGTGCCCCCAATGACCCCATCAGGCAGTCGCTACGCCTTCGCTGCGCGTGCCCCGATCACGCGACTCGGCACCGCAGACGATAAGTTCATGTACCACCACTCCCAGAGCTCACCGGTGGATATGCGGGATGTGCTGTCCCACCGCACAGCCGTCATGCCTCCACCGACCGGTGCTGGTGCTGGTGCCTCTTCTTCGGCGGCCGTTGCGGGGCCACGGACGCGTCTCCGCCACTTTCGCATTTGCCAGGACCTCTCTCGGTTCGGCGACGGCTGGTTGCGCTACCACCCGAACGGTGACTTTGTGAACGGCTTCGTGCCCATCTACCGCGAGAAGCCCAAGGCCGTCATGACGACCGTCTACGGCGTGGCGGCCGCAGCCACAGCAGCCGCTGCCGCGAGCAGCACGATCCCGTCGTACCGCAACGGTAGTGCGACGCATCCCACGGGGCCGTCCAAGAACACACAGGAAGTCGTCGCGGTGGAGGTGGAGTTGGTATTGCTTGTGCGTGTTCAGATTCGGTTTCAGGACACCGTGGATGGCCAGGCTCTCGTGGGGGGCGTGCCAGTGTGCTACCTTGTCAGCGCGGACGCCGGCAATGAAAGTCGCTTCTTGACATTTGACGCGTTTCGCCCGCTGCTGGTTGGTGGAGACCCGACGCGCAGCATCGCCCGTGCGCTGCGCCCCGACGTCCTCGATGCGGTTGTGCAAAAGTTTGCCACTGGGGAGGCGACGCTCTTTGAACTGCTCCTCCAACTTCAGCAGAAGCTCTCTGCGACGGTGGAGGGCTACGCGAAACGCTACCAGTCCATTCACAGCTCGCCCGTCAACCGCCGTGCGCCAGGTGAGGCCACCTCTGGCGGCTTCCCAATCAGCTCACCGCTGGATGACTTCTTTGCCTCACCCACAGCCGACAACACCAGCATCGACGCCGCCAGCGCCGCTCAGAACTTCCCTCGACAGGGCACGATTGGCACGGCTGGCGTGTGCGTCATCTGCTTCACGAACGCCACAACGATGGTGCTGCAGCCGTGTGGGCACATCGCCGTGTGCAAGATCTGCGCAGACCGGCTGGAAAACCACAATCACAAGGGCCACTTCCCGTGCCCAGTGTGCCACCAGAAGGTCACGAGCTTGGAGGAAGTGTATCTGTAATGCTTTCGACTGAATGACTGGGCTCCCGATTTGTTTTTGTTTTCTTGTGTGCTGTTTTTTTTTCACTGTCTCCGCCCTCTCTCCCTCTCGAGCAACTCTTTCTTTTCTTCTCTTTTCTTGTTGTCGCTTGTTAGCAGAGAGCGTGCGGTGTCATCTTTGGTTCTTCTTTCTTGCCTGTTTCTTTCTTGTCCCCTCCCCCCCCTGCGTCCTTCGCTTTGTTGTTGCTGTTTCTTGGCGTGCCAGTCACTCAGACAATGTGTGACAGTTGTCTTGTACATGTTCCTCTTCTCTCTCTAAACAAAACAAAAAAAAACAAGCAAGCAAAGTTGAAGCAGTGAATGTGAGAGATGGCAATCGATGCAGCAGCGATGGTGATATGCCACTGAATGAAAAGCACACAGCGTTGCACACAAACCATGATATGTCCACGGTCATGAGATCGCTGCAGGCGCTTTCTCTTTCGACTACAGCACGCACGCGCACTGAACAGTTCACGGATGCCAAACCGAGCAGTCGAATGGGCGCAGCCTTTTTGGGTTTCCGTTGCAAGCGCAATGTCGTGTAGAACTTCTGGTAGCTTGCTACCTTGTGTGTGACTGCTGGCACCTGTATGAGCACGACCCACTCACTAGTCAGTACACGCACCTTCACTCCTATTCTTTACTCTCCCTCCCTCCTCTCTCTCTTTCTCTCATATGCACAAACCAATCAACCACCCACATCAATAGCAAAAGAGTGTATAGAAACGTTTAACCAGTCCCTTCCCGTTTGTCTTTTTCTCTCTCCCAACAGCAATGTACGACCCCATTGAGATGGCGCACAAGTCGCCCTACTTCAAGCGCAACCACGTCGGCAAGGTCGTCTGCACGCTCTGCAACATCTATTGCAACGACGAGATGACCTTTATGCGGCACCTGTCTGGCAAGACGCACACGCAGCAGGTCGAGAACAAGGAGCGCCGTGAGCGTCGCCGTCACCGACTGGAAGAGGAGGAGCGCCTCGATCAAGAAACGCGCGCCCGTGAAGAGCAAGAGCGCATGACGCAGAAGCTGGCCGGTGCAACGGCCTCCTCGCTGACGTCGTCCGGCGTCGCGCTCGTGACGGGGCGCTTCGGCGAGCCCGAGTATCGCTTCCGCACCGAGCACCACCCCACGCTCTTCGAAACAAAGGTGTGGCTTGACTTTATGTTCCCTTTTGCAGAGGATGGCACACGGCCACTGCACCGCTGGCTCTCTGCACGCGAGCAGCGCGTTGAGGCCCCACCAGACGCCTACTTTGTCTACCTCCTCGTGGCGTGTGAAGGCTACACGACGGTGGCAGTCAAGTTCCCTGCGGAGCCGAAGCGCACGACGAGCGAGTCGCCGATGATGACGTCGTGGGCGTCAACGATTCCGGCCACCGCGACGACGACGACGACAGCTGCCGCGAAGAACGAAGAGGAAGAAGCAGAAGTGAAGCCAGAAACGGCAGCCCCGGATGAGGAAGGCGAAGACAAGGATGTCACGGCCGCACCCGCGGTGAGCCAGGCACTGGCGCCCTCTGCCTCTTCTGCTTCTGCTGCTGCCTCACGACCGGAGAGTGCGATGGAGAGCCCCTACGTGGTCAGCTGGGACCCCACACGACGCGTGTATCACTTGTACTTTATCATGAGCCGTTAGAAAGTGGGTCACTAAACAAAACCCCCCAGAGGTCAATAAGTGTTATGAAACCGAATAAAGAAAACAAAAACAAAACAAAAAATAAACATTAAAATCGTTGAGAATTGAAGCAGGTGACCAGTCTGCGTGTGTGTGTGTGTATGGAAGTGAGTGAGGCTGTGAGCGGCTTCTGCTCCGTGTTCATGCCGATTGATGCGTGTCTGTTCGCATCGCCTTTCAACCTTCCTCCACTAGGTATGAGTACTCTTGCCTGACAAGTAAAATACCATAGATTCTCGCTTTCTTTCCTTTTGTCTGCGTTTGCGAGTAAATCGGCAGCAATGCGTACACGGATCACCACCACTTCCTCTGTTTCTGTGTCCTCCAAATCTCTCTCCACTTTTCTTCCCCTTCTTCCTCCTCACTGTCTCTCACACTCGTTGACTTTTAGTGACCCAGCACGCTTTTCGCTGCTGTTTTCATTATTACTTATTCTTCATAGATCGTTTGGGCAGAACCTTCTCGCACCGACTCGCTTCTCTTCTCCCCTTTTCCGCATCCGTGATCTTCATCATTGGGAAAAAAAGTTAACACAGAACAAATCATTGCAGGAAAGCCCCGCAAGTGTCAACTCTTTTCAGCACTTGCAACCCAGAGAGAGAGAGTGAAGTGGAAAGAAAAAAAAGACGAGGCAAGGCTAAGCGTGCTCCAAACAACAGACAGACACACGTATATCACATTCACACAGAATTACATTTGGATTGTTTTTTCCCCATTTTCAGTTGTTGCTCCGATTCCCTTCATACAGATAAGATCTCCTCCACTTTGGCTTCATAAAAAACATAATAACAGACACTTACACAGACAAAAAAAAACAGAAATTCCCTCTCTTATTATTCTTGTTTCCGCGCGATGCAGTCGACGATTCCAAACGTGGATAGCGAGCTGATCCGGCGTCGCTTCGATCAGGTGACAGCGGACCTGAACTTGTGCACGACACGCGCCAGTGGAAACCGCGGACCCGACCTGCGTGAGTTGAGCAAGTGTATCCAGGGCTTCTCGCAGCTGATGGCGCAAATCACGAGCGACTACGGCACCCATCCGCAGTACGTCGTCGGCCAGCACGTCTGCTGCAACACGATTGTGATGGTGCTCGAGTTTGGCGTGAAGCCCGCACTGGCACACTACTGCGCGACAACGGCGTCCAAGTCTCTCATGTCTGCTCAGCAGACACTCCAGACCAGTGCGTTGACAGCAACACGCGGACGGCGGGTGCGCACCGCGCAGGGTGATGCCTGGCTGCTGCCAAACGCGGAGGGTCCTCGACAATCCAAGAAGGCACAGCAGCTCCGGCAAGACGTGGTCCGGCCGTTTGTGGAGCTCGTTCTCACGCTGCATCGCTCACTGCCTCTGGAGCCGCTGACGGGCAGCCAAGACGTGCTGAACTATCAACGCACCGCGAGCTCGAGCTCCTCAGGCGCCGCAGCAACGGCGGGCACGATGACGGGCACGGGGGTGGAGAGTGGCGCACGCGGATTCGATGGACCGGGATCTGACTTCGACGGCGCCGCTGTGTTAGGCGCCTCTGGGGGCGGCGCGGCCGCGTCGATCGCCGGTGGTCTCGTGCGATCCACTGGCGACAGCGCAGACGCAGCGGGACAGAGCGGCAGCAACAGCGGAAGCGGAGGCACCGGCCTCATGAACGCGTTTTCGATGGCCGCCATTGTGACCCCCGCGTTTACGACGGACACGCTGCCGAGCACCGCGCCGCTTCTCTGGAAGCATGCGGAGCCACTCCGCCTGGTCACACAACACGCCCTCGACGTCCTTGAGAGCGAGGTGCTGAGCGTTGTCGTCGGGCAGGAGTACGCGGGCTTGCTGACGAGTCTACTGGCGCTCGACGGCTACGCGCGAACCTTGCCGACGGTGTTTGTTCGCACGTTGACGGATCGCCTGCTCACTCTCCTCGAGCGTGTCGAGTCTGAAGGTGACGGCGCTGGAAGCGACAACAACAACAACATGAGCCCCGATTTGTCTGACAGCACATACCGCAACGTGGCGGCACCGGTGCTGCCACCGTCGACCTCGGGCACGACGGCCGCGACGCCACTGTATGCCGTGTCCAGCGATGAGGGCGTCGTGTTCACCCGCCTTTTACTCGCCGTATTCACGCTGCCTCAGATGACAACATCATTCCGAGCGGTCTATCAACTCAACGCGGGTGATCACCACCACGACGGTGACGGGCGTGCAGGGACGACATCAACTACCGCGGCCGCGAACCCCATTGCACACGATACGGAGAGTATGGAGGTGGTCATGCGCCGTCTTTGCCGTGTTTTGCGCGCCTGGCATCGCCGTGTCTCTGGCACCTTGCGGCTGGAAGCGGTCGGCCTGCAGACACTCTCGCAACTCGTACGCATCATCGCACACGACTACCCCTCCGTCGCGTCCGAGCCGCTCGATCTGCTCAAGCCGCTGTGCGACGCGTGCTTCGCGCAGGAAACGCTGCGCAAGGACCACTGGCGACTGGAGGTGTTCGAGTGTGTCACGGTGCAGATTTGTCATCAGTTCGCGTCGCTACTCGGGCGGCAGGTGCCAGAGGATATCCACGCGAGCTTCCTCAGAGACGGACGGTATGGCTCGGCGATGCAGGACGATGACAACAGCGAGGATGAGGATGAGGAAGAGAACAACGTCAGCACCGCTGCAAGAGGCGCAACAGCGAGCGCGGTGAGTCCGGAGGATCGTCGTCGCACGGCTGCTTTGTCTCGCGTTCGTGGTGTCGCCCCACGCGCACTTTTGTTTCTCCACGAAACGGCGCTTCCGATGGTCCTGCAGCTCTTCAGCCAGCGTCAGCACGAGTACAGCTTCATGAGCCGGCGCGATCTCTTCTACTTTCCTTGTGCGGCCGTGCAGGAGGTGCTCGACCTCGGTGCCGTTGTCGTGTACACGGCGTCGTGCACATACGACGCGTACCGTGCTGAGCGCGAGACCATTGATAGCAGTGCCGCGCCAGCAGACGCGGGGAACAGACGCAGCTCACCACACTCACCACCATCGCAGCAGCAGCATCATCATCAGCCACCGATGGCATCGTCTCTGCCCGCACTGCTTTCTCTACGGCGCCAGCTTCACGGCCAGCAGTGGCTCGATCCGCCTGAGCGTCTTCTCCGCTCGTTGCGTCTGGCCTTTGGTGGTGAGCCGAACTGGCAGACGTCCGAGCAAAGAAACGCGTCGGGCACGACGCAGTGTCAGAACGGACCGGCTGGTGAAGTTGAGGATGAAGAAGGTGAGAATGCCGGCGGACGCGGCATGGACGGCGCCTCATTTCGGCGTCAGAGACAGCCCAACTACAGTCACAGCACCAGCGCGGCGCTGCCGTCTCTCACTGCCGTGCCAGGCTGGCTGCTCCAGACGACGGCCTCGACCTCCACACGCCACATCACGACCCTCTCCGATGCAGCGCTCTTCCATCTGCATCTCTTTGCGCAGCCGTGCACGACGCTGAACTGGCCTACCGACGCATGCGATGCGCTCGTGCAAGGGCACCTGTGCCCGCTGTTTGCGCTCTTTAGTGGTCGACTGGCACGGCTGCTGACGGCAGCGCTGGACGCGACGGTGCCGCGCTGTTCACCCCGTCTTCAGCAGCGTGTGATGCAGTGGGCCGTTGAACAGGCCATGCCGCGCCCAAGCAGCAGCATCAGCACCAGTGGCGGGAGTGGTATGTACGCATCGGCGGGTTCTTCCTCTGCCACACTCGCGACGTCGAGTCTCTCCGGTGGTGGCGGTCACGAAGGCCGGCTCGCGCCGGAAGCGTATTGGTATCGCCTGCTCTCCACCATGATGGACCGCGCGGTGCTTGGCGGCTGGCCCATGCTGCTCCCACGACTGCCGCTGCGTGCGCTGTTTCTGCGCGCTGCGGCTGCCTCGCTTGAGACCACCGCAACAAAAACAACATCGGCGCGGACACTGGCGGACGTCACGTGCGTCATCACGGACGCACTCGGCACGACTCACCGCGCGGTGAACCCGTGGTGCCGTGCAGTCCGCGAGACGCGCCTGGCGTTTGAGCAGGGTGAGCACTACGCGTTCATCTCCACGCAGGTCGAGGCGACCTTGAGAATGCGCGAGCGTGGCCTTGACGCGCAGTGGTCGCGCTACTCAGGCAAGGAGACGACGACGATGATGATGATGCATGGCACCGCGACTAGTGCGAGAGGGGCGTCGAGCCTCCCGGCCAGCGACAACGTGGATCGCGAGAGTGCCGCCGGCGAGTGGCGATCGCGTGCCCCACCAGCTCACACCACCAACATCAACAACAGCAACGCGAGTGGCTTGTTATCAAACGTCGTCTCCAGCACGCCTGCAGCGGTCATGAACGACGCGCTGAACGCCACGTCCACGCTGAGCTCGTTGCTCACGCCCGCTTTGTTCCTCTTCATGGTGCGGCTGCTGTCTGCGGCAGAGATGAACGCAGCGACTGAGGACGTACTCTTCTCCTATGACGGCATGGCTGACAGCACCAGTGGCCTGTTGGACCCGTCACAACAGAAACGAGATGAGCGAACACTGACAAACGCCTTGCAAGCCGCGACGACGGCGATGATGACGAACACGACTGGCCATGAGCCCCAGCACCGTGGCGCACCGAAAAGCGAGGCGACAAGGGAAGAGAAGAGTCGTACCGTTCACGCGTCCGCCGCTGCGATGACGACGTTGGCTCGCATTCACGAAACCGTCTCCCAGCAATCGGCCACCCAAGACAACCTGCTGCTCAGCATCCGACTCGACGGCGACGCCGCACCCCCTCTGGAGCAGTCGCTCCTCTTTGTGCACGACGCACTCGCACACGCGTGCTGCGTGCTGCGACCGCAGCGTGATGGTGGCGTGGCACAGCAACTGCTCAAGTATCAGGAGCGACGCGGAGACGCCGTCGCGACAGGGGCTGCCGCCGTAACGAGCGCGTCCGCGGTCCTTGCAAACGCATCATCGTCGCTGAGAAGCGGTGTGGCAGCCTTGCTGAGCGTGGATACAGTTGGCAA
Source organism: Wallacemonas sp. MBr04 (assembly GCA_030849635.1). Taxonomy (NCBI): domain Eukaryota; phylum Euglenozoa; class Kinetoplastea; order Trypanosomatida; family Trypanosomatidae; genus Wallacemonas; species Wallacemonas sp. MBr04. The sequence continues at coordinate 40,794 of JASANR010001453.1, read as the reverse complement.
CAGCATCGCCTCAATCGCCAGCTCCTCACCGTCGTGCGCCAGCGGACGCGCGCAGGCACAGGCGTGGCGTGTGTGGTCGCAGATGCTGGATGAGGCAGAGAACTACGCGGTGATGGTGATGACACACGCTGCTCGGCGGCTTGCAGGGTCAACGGGTGCCTCTTCTTCTTCTTCCACCGCCTCCTCGTCCTCGCCGCTCTCGGTGATGCAGGTGGGGGCGGCGGCGCAACGGCGCTACTACCAGTGTCTGCTGCAGCGCTACAGGCGCCCCCAGCATCGCGTTCCGGCTGTTGTGGCGTGCGCAGCAGAGGGTCAGTGGCTGTTGCGCTACCCAACCACCACCTCCTCGAATGCGGATGCTGTCACTGGCGCTGGCAACGCTGCCACTTCGAACGCAAACGTGCGCTCTGAGGCTGGCGTGGACGACGCACACACTTCAACAACAACAACCACCACAGCAGCAACAAGCGCCACGTCGGCTGAGCCCTTCTCCGTGCTTGTACCACGCCTCTGGCTCACCACGTCCTCGCCGGCGCTGGCTATTCTCAGCCGCACGATCGTCACAACGTTTGATCGTTTTGTGCGTCGTGTCACGCTCGCTGAACGTGAGGTGCAGCTCTTTACGCTGTGCAAACCGAGTCGCCGTGCGATGGGGCCGCGTGATCTGCCACGACGGCGAGAGGGGCTGAATGGGGACCCAACCGCTGCCACCGCCACAGCGACGATGGAGGCGGGTGGAGATGTGGAAGCCTCGGCGCAGATTCACCTGACGCTCTGTGTGCAGGCAGCGCAGCTCGTGCAGTGGCTGCTGCGCCTGTATCGGCAGGGCGTCTGGGCCCCTCCTGGTGCTGAACGGGAGGACGGCACGCTTGGCAATGTGCGCACCACCGCAACAGCAGCTACTTCCGCTACTGGCGGTGCGACATCGAGCACGTCCGAAGCGCACGATTTGCATGTTCTGAGGACGACGAGTGAGGCGAGTTGGTACGTGCAGCCCGAGGCGACGCTGTCGCGACTCACGCCATCGGGGCGGATCTTTTTCGTTGTGCTTTGGGTGGTGCGCTTCTTGCACGTGCAGCTCGCGAACACAGCCAGTGCAACCGTACCCACAACGGCCACGACAACGACTGCTACCGCAGCGACGCAGGCGGCTCAAGGTCTCCCCGATCTTTCGCTGGTCTCATCGCGAACGGCGCTGTTGGCGCTGCTGCATCTCTACACCGATGTTGGCGAGGTGATGCTGCACGCGCGATTCGCCTGCGCAGATCCGAGTCAGGTCATTCTCTGCTTCTCTGGCGCGCTCTCCCGAAGACTGCTTGATGATGGCGTGCGCCAGCTCGTGCTTCGCTGGCGTCCGACAGACACGCTCGCACAAGAGCTCGCGGTGCCTATCATGGAGACCGCACAGATCGCGCTGCGGTTGCTGACCGTCATTCTCTGGACGGTGCAGCGGACACGCGTTCTGCAGAGCTCCGTTGACCCGTTTGTCGCGCCTGAGAGTGTCTCTCACGTCCTTCTCGATGTCCTCGCACACGACTCTCTTTTTGTGCGGCCCGATCAGCCTGCACCGGCCAGTCTCAACGTGAATGAGCGGAAACCGTTTATTCCGTTCTGTCTTCCTCTTCTCGAGCCACTGCTTCAGACGTTGCTGCTCTTGCGCTTTGATTTTGACAACCGTGGCGCACGAGATGCGTACTGGCAGGTGATTCAGACGGTCTACGCACGGTATGCTGCCTCTGCGACGCCTGCGCTTCTCCGCGTCGTGGGCAGCACACCCGCACTTTTCCTGAGCGCCGCGCTGGCACCGGCCAGTGTACGCGCTGGCGGCTTCAACGCCAACACCACGAGCGCGAACGCCTCCTCGGTCCGACTGTCCAGCGTCGTGTCTCGCTTCAGTGATCGCCACCACATGAACCGCGACGGTGCCCTCCTGCTGTGGCTGTCGCAGCTCGTCGAGGGGCGTGATCCCAGCACCGCGTCGCAGCCGATGCGATCAGCGATGGCGCCGTTGCCGGCGATCAGCCCGACGCCGGTGCCGTCGTCCGCGCCGCTGACGCCGCCTCTTGAGTGCGCGATGCTGAGCGCGACATTCCAGCTTCTCCCGCTCTGCCCGGAGAACCTCTCGGAGCAGCTGGGTCGGCACACGTTTGGGAGTTTATCGGCGGATGCCGCGTACACGGTGCGACGCCACACCGCGCATCAGGTGCAGGTTCTCTTCCGCCTGTTTCACGAGCGCGGCGATCGCGTGCTGCAAGACTTGATCCACGTCTGTCGCGGTGGCATCCTGTCGCTGAACCCGCTGCTGTGCGCGACGAGTCTGCTCGCGCTGGCGGAGGCCGCCAAGGCCGCACCGTGGCTCGAGACCAACGTGGTCTACACGCTGCTGGAGTGCTGGGCGACGCGCGGCTTTTGTTTCCGCGGGCAGGTTCTCGAATGCTTGCAGTCGATCGGCGAGGGCGGCACCGTTCGCGCTGGCCCGTTCAACACCGTCGCGGCGAGTGGTGGGGCTGGCAGTGGTGGTGGTGGCGGTGGTGATGTCTCTGGCGCCATGGGGTACCTGGTGTCTCGTGGTGCCGCGACGGGCGATCTTGGTGGCGATGGCCAGACCTGGCTCGCGCGACTTGTCGCCCGACAGCGATCGCAGGAAGTCGATGATAACAGCAACAACAAGGACAGTGCGGATGATGGTGTCGCAAATACGGATCCGGTCCTGCTTGAACACCCGCGCAAACGCGGACGGGATGACGACACGGATCCCCGCACGCGCCGTGGACAACAACGACCGCTCCGGCCGCGACGCCGACGTCCGCACTCCACACCCCTGAGAGAGTCCCCGCTTCTGCCCGCTTTTGCTGCGATTTGCCAGTCGTACGGCCGCACGCTTCTCTTTCGCTGGCTCTGGGACTTCCACCACGCCTTCGATGCGTTTCCCTTCTTGTGCTTTGGGTGCGTCCGCCTGGAGCAGCTCGCGTGGCAGCAGATGCCCTCCTTACTCACCGTGAGTCTGATGCTCTCGGCAGCTGGACTGGGCAACAACACCAACACCAACACCAGCGGTGGCGGTACTGCGACGACGGAGTCCGGTGTGCTGTTTGGTGGTCCTGTCGCACCCATCATGGATGTGCTCGTGCGCGCTGTGAAGATGACCTGGTGGAATGGAAACAGCCCACGTCACGCGACACGCACAGAGAGACAAGACGGTAAAGCCGCACTGGCGAGTGCGTCGACCTCTGACATTGCGCTGCGGCTCATTGTGCTGTGCTTCGCGCCACTTGTGGCCCAGCTGGTGGTGCTCGCGTCTCGCGAGCAACCGGCAGGCAACCTGGCAGGGTCGACCGAACAAGTTGGTGATGCGTTGCTGGGCATGGGCGATGGCGCTGGTCATGGTGAGCGTGGACGTCGGGCAGCAGGTGTTTTCCCGCTCCACAAACACGATGACGCCTCAGCGGCGATCAGCGCGGCCGCCGAGTCGGCACTGTACTGGCTTCAGACGGTCTTGAACGAGGCGTTCGAGGACGACGCGCGCTTTGAGTCCGTTGTGCGTGATGTGCGACCTGAGCTTTACCAACCCGCGACGACCCTCTTCCCGCCGTCGAGTCCTGGCAACCGACGCGTCTCGCCGTTCTTGAAGCTGCTCGCGCTTGAAAGCGACCGCGTGGTGTGCTGCGTGACGGACCTGTACAGCGAGGAGGACACCCCGCCGCTTGCCAGCCTCACCGTATTGGAACGTGGTCTGGAGCGTGTGGCGGACTGGCTGTGGACCGCCCTGCCAGAACGCGCCGAGACCACGGGCAACAACACCAACAACAAAAAGACACGCGCTTCAGCCAAGACGGGAGCACACACGCGACGCTCAGGCGCGACTCTCACAACCGATAGTAACAACAACAACGACGGTGAGGACGACGACGACGCGGCGGCTACTGCTGCTGCGGTTGCTGCTGGTCGTCTCGACGCAGAAAGCACGGAGGACAAACTTCTCTGGCAAGTACTCGCGGAGAGTCAACACGGCGGTGATCAGTCATCAGGCGATGCGATGCGCCCGTCTGGTCTGTTCACCGACAGCCACGCCCATCCGCGACTCTTTTTGTTTCAGCGTTGGCTGCGGCGGTGCGGTGGCGATGCGGCGTGTGGACTCGCTAGTTACGTCCTCACGCACGCGCTCACCCCGCCGTCGAGTGCCCAAGCGTTAGCGTCTGCGATTTGGCTTCCGCGCACCTTTTTTGGCACAGCACGCGCGACGAACGTGTCTGCGGAGGCGTCTTGTGAGGCCACACGTGCACCGCGCTGGTCGCCTCGCACGTTCTTCCGTTCAGCGACGCTCGAAGATCGACTGGTGCTGCTACGCCATCTCGTTCGTCACTGGCTTCCGCCGCGTCTGCTGTGCAGCCCACCCGTCATGCAAACAGCGCTGATGATCGTGCTGCGTCTGCTTCAGCCTTTGTCGACAGTGACCTCCGCGGCACAGTACAGCTGGTCGGAGGACGCGACCGAGTACGTGAGGACGCTGGCGTGCGACATGTTACTGCACATCTGGCCGGTCGTCGTCCAGGTCACAGCACCACCGTCCACAGCCACAGCCACAACGACAGCAACGGCGTCAAAGACACGCACGCACCGGAAGCGCACAACGCGTGATGACGGCAACACCGTGGAAGGGAGGAACGGGGACGGTGAGAATGCGCCAACGACTGGATACGCGTCCGCCTTGCTTCCCAGCTCACGCGCCCGTCTGCTGCTTCTCGGCACGCTCGACAGCACACTCGCCACAACCATGATGGCCATGGCCAATGAATCAGCGGTGGTGGCGTCGACGTGGACCGTGCTGTGCCGGATCGATCCACTGCTGCGCTCGTGGGATTGGCAGAGACTTGCTGTCGGCTACGCAGCAACAACGGACGCGCGAAGGGCGAACACGCGCATGACGTCCAACAAGGCCTCCTCTTCCTCATCGTTGTCGTCATCCTCGGTCTCTTCAGACGCCTCGACGACAGCCTCAGATGCGGATGATGACGACGTCGTGATTGTTGACGTCGACAATGCTAAGCCCGCCAATTCCGCAGCATCAACAGCAAACGGGCGTGACACGTCCACCCTCCTGTCACACCGCACGCGCGCCTCCGTGTCGATTCTTCTTTCCCTTGTGCAGCGGCTGCCGTTTGTGGTGGACGGTGGCGGCGCCCCTGCTGCGAACTACCTGATACAGCTCGCTGATGCACTCGATGCCCACCGTGACGCGCTCACAGCCGCGTTGAGGCACAGCTCACAACTCATGGCAGCGCCGGCAGCGACGACGAGGTTGACGACGAGCGCGGGGCGGCGCAGTGCGAAAAAGAGGCTCGCGTACGATGCCTGGACGTGTCACGTGCGAGTAATCCTCACACAAAGCCTCAGCTTTTTGCTGCGTGTCTCTGTGCAGTCCAGTTCATCCCCGACGCGGGCCAGCACGGCTGAGGACGGCGACGTGGGTGGCGTGTTCACGGCCCGCACGATCGTCAACTGGGATGCCGCGCGTGGAAGCTCGTCACTCGATGTCTTCAACGTGCTGCGTAGCCTCTCGTGGTGCTTTCTCGAAGTCGGTGAAGGCTGGACGCTGGAGCGCGAGCTGATCCAGAAAAGCTCGCAGAGTACGGGCTGGACCGTCTTGCGGCACTTGACATCCTCTCTGCTGAGTGGTAGCGGGCGGGCTGCCGAGGCGATCGGGTCGTCGCTCATGCCGTCGTCATCACTGCTGATCTCAGCGACCGGCGCGGCGTCGCAGCCATCTCTGACGCTGTCGTCGCCACCACCTCTACCGCCACAATCGCGCGCCGCACCCTTGTCGTCCTCTGTGCTTGCCGTCTCGCCACCGCGCAGTCCCATCGACGTCCTCCATCGCTACCGCGACGAGAAGCGGTCTCTCGGTGCTGCACTGGATGAGATCGCCGGCCTGCACTACGCCCAGCTCCTCGACTCGCTTGAACGCTTGACACACGCGCCTGGTGCACTCACGGCGGCCTTGGCGACGCAAGCGCTGCGTGCGTGCCTGGCGTTGGAGGAGAGGGCGGTGATGGCGCCGCTGGAGGCGGCTGTGGATGATGCGACGCGTTCACCATGTTTTCAGACTCAGCAGCCGAACACGTTGGACGCGCGTACTGGCGAGAAGCACGACGATGACGAGGTGGATGATGGCGTCTGCTCTGTCCGCTGGCGCACGCAGGCGGGCCGCCAATGTGCGAGCGTGGACGGACTACTGCTGCTTCTGGCACGCCACACCGTGTTCCGCTACAGCGTTCTCGCCAGCGTGGGTCCTGGTGGCGACGAGATAGCCGCCAATGGAAAGGAGGAGGCGGCGGAGCAGCAGCAGCAGACAGACGACGTGCGAAACAAACCTACGACGTCTGCTGCCGTATCGACAACAATACCAACAACAACAACACCTCAAGCGGTGCTGCCAGAGGTCATTGAACGTTGGAAGTACTACCGCTTCCGCCGCCACACTACCTTCGATGAAGCACTGCTGCGCAATCTGCTGTCGTCTCCGTTCGCCTTTGATGCCATTGTGGGCACCACACGGGTGTCGGCTGGGAGTACGAGTGGCGGTACTGGTGGCGGTGGTGGCCGATCGCGCGCACCAACGACGCTGCTGGCCTCCACAACGCTCGTCTCATGCTCACCACTGCCCGCGCCAGGTCGTGTGACAGCCGCAACGACGACGTCGACAAGGTCCACTGCGGCCAGCACCAGCTGCCCGCCCCCGCTTCACGTGCTTGAGGAGACGCTCTGGCAGGAGCTGACAGTCTTTCACTGCGAGTCCACCTTTGTGCCTCTTTTTGTGCTCGCGTTGATCGAAACGTACCGGCTCGACGACAAGGTCCGCATTCTCGCTGAAATGAAGCCGTTGTTGCGCGCAGAGGCGTGCGCGGCTGCTGTGGCCAGTGTCGTGCGGCTCGAGACGGCCGGGGATGACATCGCGACCAGCATGTCGGCGAATCACCACTTTTATGCGGATGCCACACATGACTCGCATGCCACCGCCTCCGAAACAACAACCACAACCTCAACCACATCAACGATGACGGCAACGTCAACACGGCGTGAACAGCTGCGCGCACGGCATCGTCAGGTGGGTCTCTCGAGTGCAGGCAGCCCCGCGCCGTTTTGGCTCTGTTTGCTCTCGCTCGGTGGTGCTGATAGCCGCGCGGTCGATGGTGATGATGATGAAGATGAGAATGGTGTCGCCACTCAAGCAGCGGATGCGGACATTGAGAGACCGTTTCGTGTTGATGTCGACGTCGCGGGGAGTGGTGTGCTCGCTGGACTCCTCGCCACCTCGGCTGCCTCGGGTCCCGTGGCATCTGCTGCACACAACGCTGGCCCCAATCTCAGTGAAACCCTGCTGCCTTTGGTGTTCCTCCACCTGATGCTTCAGAGTGAGTCCGGCGCCGTCCGCGCGCTGCGGTGCGATTGGAGCGTGCGGCTCGACGTGCATGTCATTGCGCACCCGCAGCGCTATCCACGCCTTGTGCGGCTGCTCCTTCACACGCTGTACGAAGGCTGTTACGCACCGCTCACCGTCTCCCTCAGCACCACAGGCCTACGCGGCTTCAAACCTGCGAAAGAAGGGACCACAGCAGCCACCTCCTCCGCCACAACAACAACAACAACAAACGAGAGCGCGCAAAGCTGTCTTCTCGGTGCGCTGCCCGTGCTGTCCACCGTCCGTGAATGCTTTTGGCTGGCAGACATCCCGGCTCTCCACCTCGCGCACGCTGCGACGGTGGTGTGCGAACCGTACCTGGCGGTGCTCTTCGCCGAGCTCAGTGGTGAATGCCTGCTGACCATCGACGCCGTCCCACCCGGAGAAGCGGAGACGACGAACGCAGCGGGTGAGCTCACATCGTTGTCCGCGGCACTGTTTGCGTCGGACCCAGCGTCACCCTCATCCTCATCAGCGGCCGCAGCGGCTGGAGCAGGTGCCGCGTCAGCTGCCGCCGAGGCTGGTGCCGCTGCGAACGGTGGTCTGCCCGTCACCCTCGCAGTCCTCTCCGGCGTTGATGGACGCGGTGGCGATGTTCTTTGGCTGCGTGATGCCCCTTCCGTCTCGCACGGTGCCTCTGCACTGTTCCCGTCACGCGCGGCGCGCAACGCAAGCGCAACGTCCACTGCCACAACGATGCAGACGAGCAGTCGAAGTCGACGTGCGCGCCTGGAGGCGCGTGAAGCCGTGCTGCAGGCCCGCTTCGCGCACGTGCGCAGTCTCTGGCTGCCCATCTTTGCGTCCGCGCACACGCTGCTGCCCAGCCAACTCGAAGGGCGAGGTGCACTCGCAGAGAAGCAAGCGTGGCGCGCGCAGGCTGCACAAGGCGGGTCGCGCGCATTCACATCAACCGCTGCCTCACAGACTGCGATGCCCGCTTCTGACGCGTACGCGACTGCGCGCTTCTGGACGCTGGCGGATGTGGACGAGGGGGCGGAGGCGGCGCATGCCAACGGCGATCAAAGCAGTGTCGTGCAGCAGCGCATGGAGCGGAGCGTGGCGACCGCGCACGCGCGCATCACCGCACGCCAGAACTTGCTGGCCTCTGCTTTGGCACGCACCGGTGGTGCTCACCACGCTGGAAACGATGATGATGACGACGATGATGACGACAATGACGGTTGCCGCGGCAGCGACGCCGTTGGCAGCGCACACGCCCTGCAGTATCTCGACACCGCGAGTCATCAGCTCAGCGTGTTGAGTGCAGCCCGGGCGACACCAGCCATGACTCTGATGACCACCTCGGCCCAACCGGTCAGTCTGCGCGACCAGCAAGCCCGCCAAGCCGCGCTGAAGGCGTCCGTGCTGGTCTCGAAAGGCGCGGCGCTGCTTCGGGCGGGGTTGTACCACACAGCGCAAGAGGTACTTTCGGGTGCGCTCGCGTGCTTGGACCCGGCGACGGGCTCGACCGCGTCCCCCCCGCTTTCCTCGTCACCGTTTTCAAACTTTGGTAGCCACAACGGCGGCCGCGACGTAATGGCCGAGTCACGTGCGAAGCTGAGCGCGTATCTCGCTGAGGCGTCTTGGCGCTGTGGTGCGTGGCACACAGCTGGTGCTTCGACGGCGTCGACCGTGCTGGCATTCGCGCTGCGCGATGAGTATAGTGACTACCACCACAACAACGTGACAGGAATGGGATGGGAGAACAGTAACCACCATCGCAGCAGCAAGACGCGTCAGAACGCGCTTGCAAACGCTGACGAAGAGGCAGACGGAGCGCAGGGTGTGCGTGGTGGCACCAAGGGCGACGAGGACCTGCGCACACACGGCGAGCAGGCCTCCCCACTCCGCAAACGCTTCTGGCACTGCGATGAGAACCACCCTGAGTCCGTCCGCAGATTCACGTCACTGGTACAAACGGCGCGCGGCGTGCTCAAGGTGATTTCGGACGAAGACGATCTCGACGGCGACGCGACCGATGGTGTGCCGAGTGCAACACCGGCGCCGCTGCCGGGTCTCGTGCTGCGCCAACTTGGCATCGCCGAGGGCGTGACGACGACAACCACGGCAACCACAACCCCACTGCCCACGTCATCCTCCACACGACGATCGTATCACGCGGCTGTCCTGAGCGCTCTTCTGGCGACTGCCTCATCGTGTGCGGAGCTCAGCGACACCGATGGGGCCCTGCTGATGGCGCAGCCACTGACGGAGAGGCCACGGCGATCACCACACGCTCAGCACGTGCGCACGTTCAGCACAACCAGCGGCACGTCACGCATCGCGTCCGCTGTGAGAGACGGCTTTGCGGCGTTGCAAAGCCAGCTGCAGCCAACGACGTGGTTAGCGTCCATGGTGGCCGCGGAGGCGCTCAAGGACATCCAGGATTTTGCTCAGCGACACGCGGCCTCCACACCGCCGCGCTGGCTTCAGCCAATGCTGTCCGTCTCCGATGTGTGTTCGTCTGCGGCGCCTTCGTCGGCAACAACAACAACAACATCGACAGCATCAACGATGACGTCAGCACGGAGTGGCCTCAGAGCCCCGTTGCCGCTCGAGGCTGGCGTGCTCGACTCGGTGCGTCTCGCGCTGTGCCAGCTCTCAGGCCATCCGCGGTGGTGGCGTGCGTGGCTGCGTGACCGCGGCCAGCGCGTGCTGTCACACACAGACACCCCGCAACTCACGCACCACTGGCTGCAGGAGCTGGATCTGTCTTTGCGTCTCCAGCAGGAACACGTGCGTCGCTGTGCGTGGCGTCTGACAGCGTCCTTTCCCCTCGTCGACGGCGAGCACGACACGAACAACACGAACACTGGCACACGTGGACAGGCAAACACCAACGAGGAGGAGGAGGAGGGAGATGGGGCGCGCTCCGCGTCATCGCTCACCGCATCCTTTCGGTCGAACTGGCTGTCTGGGCGACACCACACGTCATCGGCTTCGTCATCAACGGCTGCCTTGCGCGGCGCGGAAGAAGGCCTCGAGCTTGTGTGCGACGGCTTGGCGCGGTACGTGCAGGCGCTGAGCTTCACCGCCGCTGAGCGGACGGAGCTGACACTGACACAGGCGCAGTCGCTTTACGCACTCGGCGCACGGCGCGAGGCCATCGCGCTGCTACAGAACGTCGCAGCGGATGGAGAACGCCTGCCGTTTTCCTGCGCTGTCGACACGACTGCCACACCAACAACGACCACGACAGGGCGTAGTGCGCTGCGCGATCTTGTTAGACTGACCTCCTCCTCTTCGTCGTCCGCGTCGTCGCTGTCAGATGGTCAGTGTCCGTCACTCTTCCAACTCCCCGCCAGCGCCACGTCTGATCCGCGTGTCGTCCACCTCCTGATGACCTGGCTGCATGCCGATGCTGTCGTGCCGCTCTCTCTGCTTGTGCGCGATGCCCACTTCACGCGCTGTGCTGTGCAGGACACCAGCGGCAGCTGCAGCTTCCTTCTCGCTCGCCTGTGCCACATCTTGTCGCGCGACATCGCAGCCCGTGTGCGCACCTACGATTTCAAGAAGATGCAGGCAAGCCTTGAGGACTCCCGACAGCAGCACCGCGCGCTGGTGGCGCAGAGTGAGCGACTCAACGAGCTCGCACAGCTCACGGATGCGGAGAAGCGCGTCCTGCATCAGCGTATCAAGAACCTTCAAGGTGACATCGAGCAGGAGGAGCGCGAGGTGCTCACGGAGGTGCGCAACTACCACCTTTACCGCCGCAGCGCCCTCAACTCATACGCACGGTATCTGCAGGTGACGTCCGAGTGTGGTGATCGCGACGTGCACGCCGTGTTTGGCCTCGCCGAGCTGTGGTTCCAGTCCGAAGAGCGTGCGAGTGGTTCGACGCTTCTTCTCGAAGAGGATGACGATCAGGACGATGATGACGACGACACCAACGCGAACACGCGCGCGTTCGACAAGAAGAGCGAGTCCGGCCGCCGCTCAGATGCCAGTGCGACGGGACCCGGCGGCCGCAAGACGGACAAGGCGAAGAACTCCGCGCACGTCACGACAGAGGTCTTGCAGCGCGCTCTCACACAGATTCCGAGCTTTCGTTTCATTCCGCTCTTCTCGCAGCTCACATCACGCCTGGGCAGCGGTGAACGGGCAACCACTACCACCACCACCACCACCACCACAACGATGACGACGTCAACAGCCACAAATGAAAGCGTCGCGTCGTTCGTGATGGGGCGTCGCAACACGATTCGATTGTACCGACTCGTTGAGCGCGTCACGCGTGATCACCCGCTGTACACCATGTGGCCGCTTCTCGCTCTCGCGCACGGCCAGGAGTTCGGCACCACGGGCAGCACACTGCACCAAGCGGACCGGGACAAGGTCGATGCGGCGAAGCGCATCCTCTCCGACGTGCAGCGAGGCCGGCCCTATCACCCCACCGCATCCAAGGCCACCGCCGGTGCCATCTCGTCAGCGGCTCAAAACGAGGAAGCCGCAGCTGAAGCGGAGGCACGCCGAACATCTCGCTACATTCAGGACGCCCGAACACTGAGCGCCGCGTATCACGAGCTGGGCGCCTACAAGTCAGCTGACACCTCCTCAAGGCCGCACAGAATCGCGCCTGACTTTCAGCTGCTTGAAAAGATCCACAGCCTGTCTATCCCGCCGCCCACCATGACGCTCCCCACACACACCTCCGCGACGCGTACGGACACGGAGCTCTGTGCGCTGATCCCTCGCGTGCACCACTTCCGCGACCGCTTCACGACACCCGGTGGCATCAACGTCCCCAAGGTGCTGGTGTGCGTGCTCAGCGACGGCCAGAGCGTGCGGCAGCTGCTCAAATCAAACGACGATCTCCGTCAAGACGCCCTCATCGAACAGGCGTTTCAGCTCGCGAACGGGCTGTTTCTGCGGAGTCGCGGCCTGCGCGCGAGCCAGCCCGATCACGTCGTCGCCGTTGGGGCGCCGGACACACGCGCAACAGAGTCGCTCGCGCCGTCCCTGCCATCGCTCTCTGTGCGCACGTACAACGTGGTGCCGCTGAGTCCCTCCACGGGCGTGCTCGAGTGGGTGGACGACACGGTGCCCTTCGGCGAGTACATCGCGGGCCTCTTCGGCACCCCATACTGCACCCCCGGAGCGCACGAACGCTACTTTCCGCACGAGATGTCGAACTGGGCGTGTCGGGAGCGGCTGAAGCGAGCCGGTCGTCGTGATCTTGGCGCGCGGCACCAGGCGCTGCTTGAGCTCTACGCGCACTACTCCCCCGCGCTGCACTACTACTTCACGGAGAACTTCCTCAACGTGCACGACTGGCTCGACGCGCAGCAAAGCTACATTCGCAGCGTGGCCGCATCGAGCCTGACGGGCTTCGCGGTCGGCCTTGGCGATCGCCACGGCAGCAATCTTCTCTTGCACAAGCGCACAGGCGAGCTGGTACACATCGATCTGGGCATCGCGTTTGATCAGAGTCGACTATTGCCGGTGCCGGAGATGGTGCCGTTCCGACTGACGCGCAACGTCGTCGATGGCTTCGGCGTGCGCGGCGTCGACGGTGGCTTTCGCGAGCGCTGTGAGGAGGCGATGCACGTGCTGCGCGCCCGCCGCGGGCTTCTTCTCGCTGTACTCGAAGCGTTCTTGTACGACCCGATCGCGAAGTGGGCTGTCGTGGCGACACCCGCTGGCGCTGCTGCTGCTCCTACTGCCGCTGAGGCCGAAGCAAAAGAGGGCAAACCGCCCCGTGCAGAGACCACAGCCGCGGGGACAACAACAGCGACGGCGGCGCAGGGCCAGCGCAACAATGTGCGAACGACAACGACAAACTCTGGTGACGCACAGCGCACGTTGGCGCGTGTGGAGGCGAAGCTCAAGGGGTATGATGCCGGCGAGCAGCTACTCGTGCCTGCGCACGTGCAGAAACTGATCCAGTCGGCGCAGAGCACCGCGAACTTGTCTGCCATGTTCGAGGGCTGGTCACCGTGGCTGTAAACACGAAAGACAACATATATATAGAGAGAGACAGACAGAGGGGCGTGAGAGGGTGATAAAGTGAAACGTACGCAACGCGTGAAGCAAATGGATATCAAAAAAGCCAACCAAATACAATTAGGCATCCAGTAAGACATGACTTTGGATACATCCTCTCCGACAGCAGCAACAAACCCAGTAAGCACACGCACACAAAAAACAAACAAACAAACAAACAGATGAACTGATGCGCAAAAAAAAAAAGTCATGCAAAACCAAACGTGCCCGGTTTCGACATTCAGTTCTGTTTTCCGTCTCCTCAACAACAACAACAGCAAAGGGAGACTGAGACGCTCCTCATGCGTGACTGTTTCAGCGCGACGTTCGAATGATGAACAACTCAACTCACGTCACGCGCCGCCAACCGCCCAACACCTCGTCATCACACACACACAGACGCACACACTCAACTCCTGTCTTTCTCTCCTCTCTTTGAATCTTTTATTCTGACACGGCTTCAAGAAGCGGGCCTCTTTTTTTTCCTGTAGTCGAAAAAGAAAGAAAAACGACAGAGGAAGAAGATCCGGAGAGAGAGAGAAGATAATAGCACTAACGACCACTCTTCGCATCTTCTTTTTCTTCTTTTTCTTGACTTCTCTCTGTTTCACTCTTCTTCCCGTCTCGTGCCTTCTTCTTTTTTTTTTTATTGGTCGCGTTGCACGTTTTTCGTTTTTTTCCTCAAACTTTTCCACACTTTGTTCTTCATTTTCTCACTTTCTGTTTTTCTTCTTAAAGTGTCTCATTTTTTTTTTGCATTCCTTGTTTTCTTGTTTTCTCGTTTTCCATATCTCTTCACATAACTCACTTGTCGTCCGTTCATTTCTCTTTGTGGTGCGTTGTTGCTTCCGGGTGCGGATTCGCGTTTCTGTGCATTCTGCCAAAGAAAATACAACACCCATAGAACAGTTAGGACAACCCTGCAAGTAATCAGAAAACTCAGCCTCCTAAGAAAAGGACGGTATCCTCAATCATAACAACCACACACACACACTCTCTCTCTCACTCCCCACAAAAAAACAACAACAACAGCCGTAATAAGTGCGTCCCCACACGTCATCATGACCTCCACGGAGCGCTTCACCGAAGCCCTTGAGCTCACACACAGCTCGAGCACCACCGTCTCCAATCGCGAGCGTCTCAACGCCGAACAGTACCTCATGACGCTGCGCGACTCCGCGGAAGGCCTCAACCTCAGCTTCTACATCATCACGAACGAGCCCGTGAACGACCTCCGCTACTTCTGGGCGTTCAACGCGATCAAGCACCACATCCCATCCATTGCTGGCACCGTCGATGATCAGCAGGCCAACGAGCTCTATCGCAGCCTCTTCTCGTTCATCCATCGCTACCTGTTCGCATCGCCGTCGACGACGCCAGCCGACTACGTCTTGAACAAGCACGCGCAGCTCATGGTCGTTGGCCTGCGCCACTTCTTCCCGAACCGCTGGAACAACTTCTTCGCTGACATTTTCGATCTCCTCGCGCGGGGCCGCGCGGCACCTCCGGCGATTCACGAGGCGGTGACCACCTACTTTCTGCGCATCTTCGAGTACATTGACGAGCAGGTCGTGAACGTCCGGGATCAGGTCGATCGTGGGCGGCAGCAGCGTTCCCTCGACATGCAGATCAAGGACGCGATGCGCGAGTCCGTCATACCGCGCGCCGTCGAGACGTGGTTCAGCGTGCTCAACGAGTGCCGATACCGCGCGACGGAGACGGCCAACCTGTGTCTCGCGGTGGTGCAGACGTACATTGAGTGGATCGACGTGACGCTCGTCATGACCGCGGACTGGATGAACTTGCTGTACTTTCTTGTCACTGTGCCGCCCGTGCGCGTCGCCGCGTGCGAATGTCTGCTCTCGCTGATCACAAAGAAGCAGCTGACTGGCATGAAGCTGGCGTCGCTCGCGACACTCAACGTGGTGGAGGCTCTCCCGCGGCTGCTCTCGCTTCTCGTCGTGCCGCCGAACAGCGACGAGGACGCCGCCTTCTTCGACGTTGTCGTGCGCCTCTTCGTCTCCGTGGGGGAGCAGTTTTTGTCCCTGCTCGAAGTCTGCCGTGCTCAACTCGCGGCCCAGGAGCAGGGCATTGACAGCCAAACCGGCCTCGTCGCGGCCCCTGTGGTGACCGCAGAGACCGTCGCGGGCGGCGTTGTGGTGGTTCAGGACAGGCCGTATCAACTCTCGCCGAGGCTGATCGATCAGCTGTCCGCCTCTCTGCACGGGAGTGTGACCCATCTGCTGCGCCTGCTGCGCGTGGCGCCGGTCGACTCGTGCGACACGCTTCTCCTCTTCTTTCAGCTCTACAGCAAGTCCGCGTTCATGAACGAGTCCGAGACGATGCAGCTGCTCCTCGTCACGTTCGACATGTCCAAAATACGCAATCTCGCCGTTGATGAGGGTCGCGTCTGGGACGACAACGTAATCGACCAGCGTCGCACCCTGCACACCCTGCTGCGCTTGCTGCACCGTCGCTCCCCGTCGCTGGTCTTTGAGTACGCGTACAACCTGGCTGAGCGTCTCGTGCTGGTCTGGAACCACACCCCGTCCGAGTGCGGAAGCGTGCAGCCGATCACAGCCGTCGGCCGCAGCGGGGGGAGCCGACTGGCGTTCCAGGGCACCGCCTCCGCAGCACACAGCACCAATAATAACAATACTAATTGTAATAATCATAATGGCGATGACTGCCGAGGTGAGTGTGGGTCTCAGCAGCATCAGCAGCCCTCGTTCTGCGGCAGTGGCCCACCCCTCAGCACCAGTGCGAGCCTTCACGCGCTCAGCGACACCGATGGCGCCGGCGTGGGCAACGACCGAGCAGGCGGCCGCACAGACGCCGGCAGCCTGTTCCTCCACCAGATGGGGCCGTCCATTGAGGAGCCACAGAACTTCCGCGACCCGGCCGTGGTCGAGGCCGTGCTGCGATTTGTCTACGAGGTGGGCGAGTCCGTGAAGCAAGAGATCCTGCGCGACGAGACGGACGCCTTCACGCTGGTGATCGCGCACATCGTGACCTGTGAACCGTTGGTCGGCGCGGAACAGACCAACAGCGGCGTGCACTTGACATTTTTCGAGCTCGTTGATCGCTACGTGACCTTCTTCCAGTACCACACCGAGCTTCTGCCCGTGCTGCTGCATCGCCTGCTCCTGCTTCCTGGCGGCGTCATGAACCGAAACGACCGCGTGCGTACGCGCATCGACTACCTCTTCAGTCATCTCCTGCAAGTACTGCGTGCGTGTTTGTACCCCTACGCAGCCGACATGATCACCGCCCTGCAGAGCATCCTCACCTCCACAGGCTACCTGCTTCCCAACGATCGCCGCCAGCTCTTTGAAGCGATCGGGACGCTGTTGAGCATCGTGCTGAGCCAACCAATCGGCCAGTCCGCCGCTGCCGCCGCCGCCGCTTCCGCTTCTCAGAACACGTCGCTCTCTCTCGGTGGCGCCATCGCCGTGTCGGGCGTCAACGGCGAAGAGGAACGCATCCAGCAGCAACAGTACATTGCCTCCGTGATGGACGGCCTCGTGCGGCCCGCAGTCGGATCGGTCGTGCAGCTGCTCCTGTGCTGCGACGGCGGCGATGCATCTGGTGGGGCGTGCAATGGACTGGCGTCCTCGCCACCCGCGGCCGCGGATGTGTCAGTGGCTGATGCGATTTCGTACATCAGCGCGGTGGCGAAGGGCTTGAGCAGTGGTGTGTCGTCGCCGTCCTCGTCCTCGTCATCATCGGGGGCGTCGTCGGCGGGAAGCCTTCAAGGCTCGTTCATCGACCCGACTGGTGGCAGTGGCAGTGGCGCGAGTGCTGGACAGTGCGCGAGTACCAGCGTCGCCCAGCACTTCACCGCCGTGACGGAGCAAGTCCTGCCTGTCATGGCGCGCTGGTCCGGTTCAGCGAGTGTGCGCGACGCCGGCAGCCAGTTCTTCCAGCAGATGGTGAACATGGTGCCGTACGATCTGCTTGAGCCGTACTACGAGGCCTTTGTCGAGCAGTCGCTGAGTTGGATGGAGGCGGTGACTGAGCTGAGCCGGCTGCTGCGGCTGATGTTTCAGCTCGTGAACAAGGCCGGGCCGCGCTGCATCGCTGGCGTCGCACGACTGACGCCGCGCCTGTGGGACAAGGTGGTGCAGGTCGGCCTCCTCGATGACGACGCCGGTGCCATCATGAACATGGGCGTCCTGAGCGAGACCGCACGTGAGCGCGTGGACGTGTTTCGACAGCTCTTCACCTACATCTTCAACGTCGCGACGTGGGGCAGCGCACCAGGCTTGCTGCTGATCCACACGGCGTACCTGGCTGCGATTGTTCAGCAGCTACTCGCGGCGACGGCGCTGCCGATTGAGTTGGAGCTGCCACGCGCGGCGCTGCAAACACTCACCAAGTTGACGCTAGAGCTGTGTGGCGTGTCGGCGGCGCTGGCGGCAGAATTGAATGGGACCGCGACGGCCACCGCAGGCACAAGTCAGGGCGAGAATGCAAATCCATCAAACACCAACACCACAGCTGCCGCCGCAGCTGCCTCGTTGTCATCGGGAAGCACACGCCAGACCAGCGCCGCTCTGGCTGAGCTTGTGCGTGCAACACCGGACGCCGCAGCGTTGCAGTCGCAGCTCAACAGCGCTGAGATGGCCTTCTCTCAGCTTCTCCTCGAGAAGGTGATCCCGTCGGTGCTGCAGGTACTTGTGGAGCCGTCTTTTAACCTGCGGGACGCAAAGAGCCTGAGCATGACGATCGGCGAGACCGGACAGCTGTGCAAGATGGCCATCGCACGCCTCGGTGATGCTGCGATGCAGTCCATCTTCAACTTCTTTGCGCCTCTGGTGGGCAGCGATGAGGCGATGGGCTTCTGCACAACGTTGCGCGACCAGCCCAAGCTGAACTCGACCCTCAAGATCCGATTCCGCGACATGCTTATTCGAGCACAGGAGCAAGTTGCACGAACACGGTAGACACAGGCAGCATCTGGAGACGCCCCTTCATAAAACGTGGCCGCGTGTGTACATGTGTGTCTGTTTAGGAGGCTGGCATGACCGCCGCGCCTCAGATTATTTGGTTGAATTCGGTTAATTGTTTTTCTTTCTCTTGATAACAGCGCGAAGAGCGTGGCTAAATGTTGTGTGTGTCCGTGTGCGCGCTTCTGGCTGTTGTGCTCAGGTTGCAGCAGAGCAATTTATCTTGAAGCACACAGAACAAAAAGCGACCACGATTGACTCGAGCGTGAAAGAGTAGGCACACCGTCAACAAGCAAGCCACACGCGACAAATAGTACTCACACAAAAACAGCAAACAGCAAACAGATCAAATGCAAGTGATTGAATTCGAAGACAATGAGAGGCGACTAGTCTCTCTTTTAATGCATGGCCGCGTACGTGTTGTTGTTGTCGTTGTTGTTGTGCTACCTCGACTCTGACAGCGTCGTTTGTCGCGCGTACAATTACACGACGACTCCACACCTTCCCTTGCCTTCCTTCTTTTGTGTCTCTCTTTTATGACACTGCGCGTACTCCTGCGGGTGTCGCTGGGACGTGGACCACTGCCATGAGACCGTAACTGCTTTGTGTCGTCCTTCACCTTGGGCGCTCTCCTCCGTTTTCTTTCTCACCACGCATCGATTTCTCCGCGCACCCTCTTTCCCTCCACCGCTTTCCCTCCTTGCATGCACCGCCAAAACAATAACAACAACAACAACAACTTCACAGAAACCTTATATTTGCATTCTTATTTTTGTCTTTCTTTTGATTTTCTCGCTTTTACCTTTTAAATTCTCTTTTAGGGTTTCTTTGCGTTTAGCTTGTTCCATCACGCTAAAGGTCCACCCTCTTTTCTCGCTCTTTTCCTCGCGCTTGTTTTTTTCACCAAACATACAAGCGTTTTCACTTTGTTGAAAGAGGAGAAAAAACTGCATACACTACTGCAAGCAAACCGTACTCCTGTTTTCTCTCCATTTTGATCGCTTTGATCGTTTTCATTGTTTTCTTTTCCCCTTTTCGACAAATCAGGAAACGAGCACTGAAGAAAGGAAACGTCCAGTACGAAACGAAGTCGTTGACATTTTCGCAATCTACTCTCTCTGCCTCCCGTTTTTCCCACCAGTGGTTTTTCTCTCTTTCTCTCTTCCTCCCTTTCTTTTCCATTCTTTTCGATTCTGTTATTTCCCCGCGTGTTTCGTGTCATTTCTCGTCCTCGGTGAGTCCGAGTGATATAAAAAATAAACAAACAGTGAACAAAGATAGTTAGAAGAAGCCCTGATTATCTCTCCCTCACTGAAAACACACCTGTCTTCTCTTCATTTTCTCATTTTCGTTTTTTTTTTCTATCTCTTTCTCTCTCACACGGAATCTTTGAGCAACACTGTGCAGTGCGGCTCTTTGGAGAAAAAGAAAAAAAGGAACAACAGCAACAAGAACTGCACGTTGGTAGTCGACACACAACAAAAACAATCAAAAAAAATAAGTGCTCGGTAAGAAACGTGTCGCAAGAGGAGAGGTTGCATCAACACTTTAACCAACGCAACTCGCTACGCCATAAAAAAAAGAAAAATCTTGTTACTCCGTTGAAAACCTTTCTTTTGTTTTCCGTTTCCATTATTTAATATTTATTTGGTTTTGAACTGTGCTTCTTTCCTTCTCGTTTACCCGCGTGTCCTCTGACATCACTTCACCGTGTTCTTCCTCTCTTTCTCTCTTTCTCTTTTTTTTTGTGTTTCTGGTTCGCGTACTTTTTGGATCTACCCCAAAAGGCGTTCTCGTCACCTCTACCTTGCTATCACTCAACCGCAGAGAGCGAGTAACGCGACCCAAACCACTTCCCCCTCCCCACAGTCCTTCTTCCGCAAACACACACACACACACACACACACACACACACACACACACACACCCAGTTCAGAAGTTAGAAGAGGGAAAAGCATCGCAATTCAAAAGGAAAAAGTAAAGAAAGAATTGAAAGTGTGAAGGCTGTTTTATTGTCGTGTCGTTATTTATTTATTTTTGTTTCACTGCAATTGTTTTTGTTTTTTTCAACCTCGAACTCACACCACACACATACACACACACAAAAGAGAAAATCTCCCAGATAGTAAGTTCGTTGGCCTTTTAAACGAATACAAGATCGTAGTTCCTGATACCAATTCTTTTTTCTTTTTTGATTTTTGACGTTTGATTTTCCCCCTTTGAACAGCAACTCACAAAAAAAAAACAATCAGCGTTGGAACGACTCGTCAACACTCTTCCCTCTGTGAACTCTCTCTTTATTTGCGTACTCGCGCGTTCCACTCCAATCACCTTCATTGCTTTGTTTTTTTGTGTTTGCTCTTTACTTTTTCTTTTTTACCTTTTTGCTTGTTCCGCTTCGTTGTGCCGCATAATAATTGAAAGAGACGATTTAGAGAAAAAACGCGTGACTGTTTATTTCCTCCATATTGAAAACGTACAAAAATAAAGAAATATCAGCACCGCGCGATTAGTCACCTTTCACTTTCACTTTCACCGTCTCTTTGTGGTCGTTTAGGACCTTTTCGTGCTATCCCCCCCATTCTTCTTCTTCTTTTTTTTTTTAGCACGTGCAGTCACGGAAAAGAGGTTAGCATTGGAAAGAAAGAACTGCTCTTGAAGCCGAGAGACTTTGTTGAGCAAGTACTGACCGACTCTCTTCCTTCGCTTCCTCTGCCCATTTTTTCTCAGACAAAACAAGGTAACAAAGCGAGCAAAAGGTATACGATCGACTGTGTTTCTTGTTCTCTTCTGTTTTTTCTCTTTCTTCTTTTTTCTTCCACCGTTCGGGACTACGAGTCACTCACTGACAAGGTCTGATCGGATTGTCGTTTTCTTTTTCTTAAACTGAACTAAACTCACAAACAGCAACAGCTACCGTGCCACTTCGATTGTGCCCTTTGATATCCAAACGTTTTTGGTTCGTTTGTTTGATTTAAAAAAAAAAGGGAAAGAAATAAGTTGAAAGCAATATTTGAGACTTTTTTTCTCTCAGTACTGCTCCTTCTCTCTTGCGTCCCCCATCTTGTTTTTTGTTTTTTTCTCCCCCATAGCTCCACAAATCTGAATCTTCGTGGAAGACTCACCCCTTTTTTGACTTTTGTTTTCGCTATCGTGAGCCTTGTTGACGGGTTCTCACTCCTTTCTTTCCTTTTTCCTTTCTTCGTTCTTTCACGTTTCCGCCTTGTTCGGTGATTCGTCCCCCTCCTCCACCGTCTTCCGTTACTTGTTTTTCGCTGCCTCAGTGCACGTGTAGATTCTTAATAAAAAAAGGAAGTATACATAAACCTCTTAAAAAAAAAGTACTGTGTTGGTACCCTTTCCACATCTCTTCTTCTCTTTCTTGCTGCCGGCCTTCTTGTCCACCTTCTTTTTTCTTCTGTTGGCATCCTCGTACTTTCTCTCTCTTTTTTCTCCCTTTTGTTCTTATTTTTCGAGCATGCAGAGTACTGCCGGTGCGCACTGTGACCCTCTCTCCGAGGATAATTCACAAGTCCGTTGCAACCAGGATGCACCACGCCGAGCTGCTGTCGCGCCTCTCACCCGCTTTCCCGCAACGCCGGGGCAGGAGTTTGTTGACGAACCGCTGTCGACGTCCGGATCGCAGCGCCGGGCCGATGGGGCACAGAGTGCACACTCGCGGCCCCCTAGCGCGCAGCCGGATGCGAATGCCGCGCGCGGGTTTCCGCTGCCATCGCGCGCGAGACGCCCAAGCACGCTGCTGAACTGGTCGGCGCAGAGTGACGGCCCTCTCTCGCTCGCGACGAGCCAAAGCCTGGGTGAGTCAGAGGCCGCCGTGGACGACGGCGAGGGCGGCGGCGTCGCCGGCAGCTGGAGCTACCGCACGATCATGAAGAAGAAGTCCGTGGTCACGCTGCTGCCGCACGACGAGGAGAAAGACGCTGCGGTGGACAGTGGTATGCATCTCCACGGAGGCTGCGAGCCCGCCCGCTCCACGGCCTCCGCACCACCGCAACGCTCCACAACGTTCGGCCCACACAACAACAACAACAACAACATGCCAGCAATGGGTCAGCCTGTGTCCCTCACCTCGTCGTTCGTGACCTCGGAGTCGTCCGGGCTGGTCAGCCCAGCCAACACGACGACGACGACGACGACGACCACAAACAGCTCACCGGAGACGATGGCTCGCAATCTGGGCAGCCCGCCGCCGCCACACGTTGCCGCCCCGCGCCACCGCCGCCACAACCCGTACAGCCGCTCCACCGACGACGAGGGCGACGCCGTCGTGCGCTCTCCAACCACCGCGGTGCAGGTCCCACCCCACGCCACCCTCCTCGGCGCGGCGCAGTCCTCACAGCACCCGCTGTCCGCGCACGGACCGTCCGAGCCCGACGCGTTTCCCTTGCAGCGCATCGAGAGTCACGCGAGCGTGCAGAGCGATGCGTCCTCCGCGTCACTGCCGGCTGGAGTGAACTCGGGTGGGTCGTCGCCGGGTGTTGGCGCGCCGCTGTCCGCTGCCAAGACCCCGGTCGCGTGTGCCTCAGGTGGTTACGGCGCGAACATGAACATGAGCAGCAGCGGCGGTGGTGGGGCAGTCCTCGGCGGTGGCACGCGGTTCGCAGCCGACCCCGCACTGACGCTCAGCGTGCCACTGCCGGCCTCGTCAAGCCAGACGGAGCCGCTCCTGGACCTGCAGTGCGAGGAGTTAACCAGCAACGCACGCAGCCGTCCGAGTCTGTCGAGCGTCACACCGACACTCGCACCAAGCGCGAGCGGGCATGACGCGCAGCTCTCTGGCAGCGATTTTCTGCGCAATGACCAGAGCGGAATTCGCGTCGTGATTCGCCGTGATCGACACACATCCGGGGGCAGCTCAACGGTACTTCCGCTGACTGGCCCTGGTGCTAGCCATGATGCCAGCATCACCCGGCTCGTTATGACTTCCAGCACCACCACCAACAACAACAACAGCAACACCGGTGGCAACAACAGCAGCGTCAAGGTGGCTCCGTTAATGATGACCACAACCACGACCACAACGACGCGCAACAACAGCGTCAACGTCAACAGCACCTCCAACACGCACCGTGCACACAGCGCCGGTGAGGTGACCAACGAGGTTGTGCGCGGCGTGGCCAAGGCGGACGCCCACCGCGTACCGCTGCAAACCTCTCCGAACGCGCTCCTGGTCGCCCCGCTGTCCGCTGTCGCGGTGCCCGACGACGGCAGCAGCGCGCGCGAGGACGGCAACACCAACAGCAACAACGCGTCGGGGTTCCATCCATGGTGGGGCACCACGCCATCGCCGTCGCTGCGTGGACGCGGCGCATCAACGTGCAACAGTGCCGCGACCAGTCGCGCGTCGTCCTTGGCTTCGAGCCATCTCTTGCGTGACGCCTACCCGATGTCCTCCGTGGACGCCGCGCAGGACTACGTCTCGTCCGGCTCCTCCGTTCCGCTGCCGATATCGTCCTCCGCGTTTCGCTTGACCTCGCCGAGCGACAACAGCACCACGCCGGGCAGCGGGAGCCACGTGGTGGTGGCGGTGCCGCCGTACGTGGACGCCACAGGGCGGCAGCCAAGCGCGAGCCGCGTGCAGGGCCCGCACTACTACGCACCGGCAGGACAGCTCGTCATGTCGGGTCACGCCAACTACCTCAGCCCGAGCAGCAACAACAACAGCGACTCGTCGGATGGCGACGCCGCGGCGGCCGCGCGACAGTCGCCTCGTCCGGGCACGGGGCCGCACTTTGGGAACGGCGGTGGCGGTGGCGGTGGCGGTGGTGGCGCGATGAACGCTGCGGAGAACTTCCAGACCCCACAGCACGTCCCGCATCACCACCGCCGCCACTCATACCTGCCGACGGTGGACGTGGAAGAGAACGTGTCGGGCGACAACATTGACGTGCTGCGGCCGAGTCTGCGCAGCGCGAGTATGCCCGGTGCCCTCGTCCTCGATCCCCACGCTGCCGCACGTGCCGGTGGCGTTGCGGGTGCGGGTGCGGGTGCTGCCGCTGCTGGTGGCGTCTCGCAGCCCATGGCGCAGCACCAGCTGCAGAACATGACCATGATGAACCCGATGATGACGAACCACCAGCACCACCAGCCCATGGCGCCCGCGATGCCCGCCGCCGCCGTGACGAGCCCTACCGCGTCGAGCACCCCAACGCCCACGACGTCACCGTTTTGCCACACGCCGCAGTCGACCAACGTCGGCGACCGCCGCAGCGCGCGTGCGTCGTTGCGCAGCACGGGGCTGGTCTTGTCAGGGAACGACGCGCCGCTCTCGGTGCCGACACCGCGCTTGCCGAACTGGC
Organism: Wallacemonas sp. MBr04; assembly: GCA_030849635.1. NCBI lineage: Eukaryota > Euglenozoa > Kinetoplastea > Trypanosomatida > Trypanosomatidae > Wallacemonas > Wallacemonas sp. MBr04. Next base: position 16,084 of record JASANR010001453.1, on the reverse strand, counting down.
AGTCCGACGGCACGCGCTCCACCACTGGCACGCCACTGTCCACCAGCGTCGGGTTCGCGGCCGTCGGCGCGCTCGGCCGCTCGTTCCACGACAGCCGACGCCCCACGTCCATCTCGAACACGCAGAGTGCGGCGTGCAACGGTGGCGCAGGGCAGGAGCGCGCCATCTTCAGCGTCTCCAGCGCCGCGACCGGTCTGGTCAGCGACGACTACACCTTCGATTGCCACTCCAACTCCGCGAACTTTGAAGAGGCCGGGGCCAGTTTGTCAAGCGGACCGAACATGTACTCGAACTTCCTCTTCTCGTACGGCGCGAGCAGCGACGAGGAGCGGAGCGAAACGTCAGCCACGCCGTACACACGCATGAAGAGCGGTGCCGGCGGCAGCAGCAGCAGCAACGTCACCGCCAGGCTGTCTGCACGTGATGGACGCCGTCCCTTGACGAGTTTCCCGTCCCCACCCCAGCCGGCGATGCTGCCGCGCGCAACGTCACCGACCCCGGCGTGGCTGGCGCGCGGCGGTGCCGACGTGACTGGCGCCGGTGCGACTCAGCCGAGCCAGCCACCGCATGCGCAAGGGCATCCGTACGCGCCACCACCGCAGCCACAGCATCTGCACCACCATCACCAGCAACAGCAGCAGCCGCAACGCACACAACGCACGCAGCGCCAGCAGCCACCAACCTCACAGGAGCAGTACGTGGCCCCACAGCAGCAGCACATGCAGACACAGTATCAGCCACTCCCTCCGCAGCACCTGGCGCAGCACCAGTACTGTCCCCAGCCGGAAGGGGCACAGTCCATGGCCATGCTCGCGACGCACGGCATGGCGCTCCAAGGCCGCGACGGAGGCCCGCAAGTTGCCATGCCCGCAAATACAGCCGCCGCGCCGCAGACGCCGACGCCGTACGGCTGGTCATCAGGCCCCAACGACGCGAACAGCTACCGCGTGCCGGAGGTCAACTCTGCGCAGAGCGTGCCGTACCCGGCTCGGCCGGACGTCTCCTCCTCTGCTCCGCCACTGCAGCCAGCGTACCCGGGCACAACGCCTGGCCGCGCCCCAATGGTGATGCCCAGCTCGATGCCGCCGCCGCTGTCACCGTACGCACCAGCCGGCGGCCCCATGGATGAGGCGCCGATGCGCTTCCCGACGCTGCCGTCTCCGCACGCCCACCACACGAGCAGTGCCGCCTCCACCGCCTCCACCGTGGCGCCGGCGCGTGGCTCCTACAGCGCACCACCGGCCGAACCGATGGCGGGGTCCTTCAACGGCGGGGCCTCACCGCAGCCGTACACGCAGATGCAGCGGCAAGCACCGCCGCCACTCTCCCAGCACGCTGTGCATCAGCATCATCATCACGAGATCGCGTCCCCGGCCGCAATGTTGTCTGACCCACACGCACAATTCACGGCCCCCGCCGCAGGGGTCGTCGCAGCGGCGGCACCACCCTCGCCGTCGTGCGGCAACGGGACGTGCTCACCGCGTGACGCGCCGTCCTCGACGTCTGCTCAAGGGCGGCCTGCGGTGGACCCGCGCGTGGCCGCTGGCTCCGCCCCGACCGTCAGCGCCGACGCGCTCGAAAAGATGCGCAGCGCAGCGCCGTCTGACAACATTCGCTGTCCGCCTGGCTGGCACTTCTCCGTGTACAACTTCAGCATGGACCAGCACTACTCGCTTCCCAGCAACGATGTGTTCATCACGCAAGGCGCGATCAAATACCTGCAGCTGTTCGAGCGCCACGGCATGCAAACGCGGTTCCGTTTCCAGGTGTGCCGTCGGTTCATGACGCACAAGTGCGATCAGGGCTCCCAGTGCCTGTACATCCACACCGCGGTGCCCCTCAACGCCACACGCATCCACATCAACGAGAACACCCTCTCCGCGGCGCAGCAGCAGCAGCAGCAACAACAACGCGGCTCCCGCCGGGCGAGCAATGGGAACGGCATCATCGGCGGCACCAACACAAAAGGATACGCCACACTCGAGCCCGGATTCGTGGTCGAAGTGCGCGCACCGAATCAAGGCACCGAGCCACCGCAGCGCATTCCATCCGAGATGATTCTCCGCACGCACGGCTCCAACAGTCTCTCCCTATCATCCGAGCCGTCCTCATCAGATATCAGCGCACGCTGCGGCGGGAGCGTGGTGTCGCCGGACGTCGATAGCAACAACAACAACCTCGCGGGCCGCCCCTTGTTGACGAGCGCCGCGGCGAAGAAGCTGCGTCACTGCGCCCATTTCCAGTTCAAGGGCGTTTGCAACCTTGGCGAGGACTGCAGCTTCATCCACTCGCTTGTCCCGTATATCCAGGGCCGATAGAGCCCACAACAATATGCCAGTACGGCATTGTTATTGCTGTTTCTTTTTTGTTTCTTTTCCTTTTTTAGCATACTTTCTTGCTACCGTACGACTCTGTCGAACTGATTATTGTTTCTCTATTTCCCCCCTTTTTGCTCTTGTTCTGTTTTTTTGTTGTTGTACCTTGGAAATCACTACCCTATTTTGCTTTCTTGCTTCACTGGCGCCATTCATCTCTTGCACAGCCGCAACCACTTAAGCTTTTTTTTTGAACAAAACGCTGTCACGCGGCCATCAACAAGTGAATCGGAATATCTGTTGTTCGCAAAAGAACGGTATACAAAACGGAGCACACACACACACTCACAGAGAGCGAGCTTGAAAAGCCGACTTGCTCTTATTTCACCCCTTTTTAATATATAATAATTGAGCACCAGGAGATTTCGCGTGCGCGTCTTCCAAAGGAAAACCGGCTCGTGCTCTCCTCAGCCAAACCCATCATAGTGCAATCTTTTTTTCCCAATCGGCCATGCTCAGTATGCTTTCCTCTTTTCTCTCGCTCTCTTGCAGCTGTTTTGGTTTCGTTCACAATTCTTTATAGCTCGCGTCTCAGTTTTTCCTTCTTCCTTGTTTGTTTGGCTTTGCTGTACATTGAATTGGCTCTTCCACAAATAAAAAAAATGTGGGAAACAAACAGTCTTGACAGCCACGTCGTTTTGTTTGCCGGCTGACACACAGAATTGATTGACTCCATCTTTTTCATTTTCTGTCTTTTCTCTTTCTTACCTTTCTTTCCTTTTCATACTTTCTTGCCAACGCTTGGTGAGTCCGTCACCCCCAACACACACACACACACACACACAAAAAGGAATAATCCTGCACCTTCTGTGAGCACTCAAGCACGTCTCTCCCTCGCATTTCCTGCGATGCACTCAGTTGACGCCTTTTCCCGTCTTCTCCGCGTCTGTGCCGTTTTTTCTTTATACACAATCACACGCGCACAGCTACATGGTCGTTTGCTTTGGTTCTCTTTCTTTCAGTCTTTGTGATCATCCTGAATTTGCTTTTACTTTTTTTGTTTTGTTTTTGGCGAAAGGAAAACAGCGATATTTCAAGTGTGAGCAAGATGGGGAAAAACAATCGAGAATTGTTATCAGCAACGTCAATCAAAAAACTCTCCTCTCTTTTTTTCTCCCAATCAGCGGATGCAATCGAGTGCGCACGCACACAATGGCTTCACACCGATCGAGAGCGGGCCACGTTTCCGTCCTTCGGTCCTTTTAATTGTGCGCGTTGTGACTCCCGTTTCCTCCACTGTAAACTCTTCTCGCTCTTTCTCTGTTTTTTTTTGCCATGTCACTGCGGAAGATGGAAGGAAGAAACCAAACCACAAAAACAAACAAACAAACAAACATAATGACTGTATCGAACACGCGAAGAAACAAAAGAGAGGAAAACACTGAAACCTTTTACGTCTCGTCATATAAAACCGAAAGAGGCGATACAACAGTGAATGTTTTTTTTTTCTATGGACGGCGGGGGAGAGATGTCACGTGCAAGAATGCCACCGTCGTCCTGAGTGTCTGGCTCGTTGCTTTCCTGATTCTGCACTGAAATTGTGCGCCTGTGCGTACCTGTGTGCTGCCACTGCAGCAAAAACACAGTCCCAAAACAAAACAAAACAAAACTCGTGAGAACCAAACAACAGGACAACGGCTGGCAACTACTGTTGTGCCTCGTTACAAGCAACAACGTGCTACCAGTGCGCGTCAAATCAGTGAATATGCCACCTGCAGATCCACACATTCGCACTTGCAAGAGAAGAGGGAGTAGGGTATCCCCACTCCTCTTCATCGCTCTAATGCCTCCTCGGCCGTGAATGTTCATCCGCGTACGACCACGCCACGGCACTGGAGGAGGAGGAGGTCAGACAAGACGCGCACGCGAGCAGCTCTACAGAGTCACGATTCAGATGCGTGCATTGGTGTAGAGCACGTGTCACACAACTGGACCTCTTCTCTCCCTCTCCCTTTCTCTTCTTGTTTTCCTCCTTTCACCTTCTCCCCCACCCGATCTTCATCTCCTTCTTCCCTCCTGCTTTTTGTGTTCCCACGCCCGGTTTCTGCTCTGCTGTCACCCTGAACGTAAAAACAACAACAACACGTATTTATTCGGATACTAGGATTCATCGACCCACAAACCGACTTCCACGACTGTGACCACCTGACTTTGCTCTCCGACGTTCCACTTTTACTTCACCACCCCCTTAATTCCTAACAATCGACCATGAGCAGCGGAGGCGGTTATCGAAGCGTTGAGGACGAGAAGCGTTTGCTGACGGAGCTGGGCCGTCTGTTTCACGTCGCCAAGGCCAACCACAAGGAGACGCAGAACCAGACAGGCACCAGCGCGACAGCAGCGCAGGATAAAGCCAAGGCCACGAAGCCCCAGCCCCAGCAGACGCGAGCCGGCAAGAAGAAGAGCGCCACGCGCGATGCCAAGGCAAAAGCCCGTCGCGGCTCACAACGTCGCAGCAAGCACGGCGGCTCCATCTGGATCGTGCTCAAGGGCGGCTTCTCCGCCAAGACGGTGCCGCTCTCTACCAACGTGAAGAAGGTCGAGGCCCGTGCCGAAGCGCGTGCACGACGGTCGGAACAGGCGCGTCTCGCGGCCCTCGAGATGGCGGAGGCGTACGTGCAGAGCGCGTGGGCCAACGCACAGGAGGCGAACCTGGCGGTCAAGGACGCCACAACGGGTCAGCTGGTGCCCACCGCGGAGGGCGAGTCGTACGTGCGTGAGCAGTACGCCATCGCGGCCCGCATGCTGCGTCCGTCCCCGGCTGGTGCGCAGCTGCGCGCCGTGATCACCAACGCCACCTCCGCTGCTGCTGCGGGAGTATCCTCGTCGTCGACGCCAGGTGCGGGTGCGTTCTCTGGTGCCGTGTCACGCGCGAGCTGGGAGTCTGCCATTACGCGTGAGCGCGCGATCCTCAACTACGGCATGCGTGCCACCAGCGACGACGCCGACGAGAAGACCCGCGCCGAAATCGAGAGCGCGACCGCGGGCTACTACTTCCCGCTCGCCGAACCTGTCGCCACGGCAGCGAACACGTCGACCAGCGCTGCTCAGGACGTCGTGCCCACAAAGTGCATTATTCGTGTTTCGAACAGCCAGCGCCAGCGCCACACGGCGGTGCTGAGCTCGGTGAAGGCGGTGAACTACGTCAAGGCGAACTTCATGGCCGTGCTGCGCAAGGAGCTGAGCGGCTCGAAGCTGCCACGTGGTGCGGAGGAGACGGTCGATGGGCACGAGGAGCACGCTGCGGTGGTGAGCGGCGGCAAGGGTGCGCAGAAGCAGCAGCAGCAATCGTCGAACAACGCGCGTGGTGGCAAGGGCGGAAAGAGTAAGAAGAAGTAATGCGCGCCAAACAGAGACACAAAGACACACACGTGATGACGTGAGATTTGTGAAAGAAGAAATACCATATATTTATGAAAAAGTTGAAAGCTGAAAGAAGAAAAGTTTGAGCAAAAGCAAGCACGTTTTGTGCGCTTTGTGTTTGTTTTGGATGCGGTAGAAATGTTGTTGCTGTTGTCTCGCGTCGCACAAACGGCATGCGCGGGTACAACAACTGTTGATGTGTTTCTGTTTCTGTTTGTGTGAATCTGTCTGTTGTAACAATAACAAGCGTCACAATGCCAAGAGTACAGTCGTGCTAGTGCGGCACGAGAGGAAAGAAAAGAACGGGTGTGAGAAGAAAAAAGAGGTGTGGGGCCCCCTCATCTGGCTGAGAGCACACTCAGACACAAGACATGGGTGCGCGTGGCCTTATGACGTGCTCAACTTACGGCACTCCTCGCTGCAGCGCTTTCTTATGTGCGCTTCGAGCCAATTTTCGCGCTGTACTTCTCTTGTTTGTTTCTTCGCGATGTCTCCGTACACTCGCTTGCGTTTCCCACGTTAATGCTCCTCTCTCTCTCTCTCTTGTCATCAAGGTTTCTTGTCATGCGCCGTACAGGAGGCTGGCTTCGCACCACTTCGGTGACACACCGCCTCACAGGCTTTGCGGCAACCGCATCGTCATGCACGTGCAGCCTCTCAGTCCATGGCGCCGCTCTCTACACGTCTCAGCGTGGCGTCCATGCCTCACCCCCAGCCAACAGCCGCGTCGCGCGTGTGAGCAGGCAGACGCCTGCAGAGACACCACGCGTTGACGCCGCACCACCGTTGCTACTCGACCCACCCTTCTCAGCCGTCAGCGGGGAGTTGGCGTTTCTGAAGGCTGGTCCCGACGCTGAGGCACGTGACGCAGGACGCACGCTTGTGTACTGCTGCCGCCGCTGTCGCACACCCATCTTCTCCTCTCAGGATCTCGTGGCGGGCAGCCGCGTGGGTCACCACACTTCCGGCTGGCCGACATTCACGCACACAATGAGCGCGAGGCCGCTTCAACGACGGTCTGTGCTGCAGCGCAGTACCGTGCGTGCAGACGACAATGACGACAGTGACGCATCGCTGTCCTCCTCGATGCCGTCATCGTCGTTTTCTGGGGCAAAGCCTTCACGCGAGGTTCGACTCCGGAGCGCGCTCTCATCGGTCGCGTCAACCACCACGTCTCTCACAACGCGCGGTTTGCCCGTTGAGGCCGATCTTCACCGCACGAACGGTCGTGGCGTGCAGCCGATGCAGACGCGCACCTGGCGCGAGCAGTCGCTGCGTGACGTGAACCACCGCGCCGATCCTGCGCTGATGGAAGGCTGCTGCCCCGCGTGCGGATGTGCGGTGTGCCGCGTCATGACATCACGTGGAGGGGACGTGCGATACGTGTCCACAGCAAGCGTCCTGGTCGCGACGCCGAGTCCGTCCGAGTAGGCGACGTTGCGGGAGGAGATGGCACTATTCTCATGCCATTGATACTCACAATAACAAAAAAAACGTGAAGAAAGAGCCTAAACAACACTGCTTAACACTTGTGTTTTTTTTCCCACCATGTTGCACAGTCTTCGACCTTCATTTTTGACAGTCCCCACGCAAACACACACAGGAGCATCGTCACAAGATGATAGTGCGCCACGGACCTCCTTCCTCCCTTTCCTGTGTGGCTGAACTGACCTTGACCAGCGACAAACTACTCATGCCGTGAACCGATTCCTTCTCTCTACACAGACAGCACACCATCTCGCTCATCTCCCATCCTCTCCTCTCTCTGCCTCATATCCGTGCTTCGCTGATGTAGGAAAAGAAAAGTCGTCTCTCTTTGCGCTTTTTTTGTGGTTGCTCGTTCGTGTTTCCTCATCCGTTTTTGGTATTGTTGTGTCTGTCGCTTGTTTCATCGGCGGATTTTCAGAATGCGTCACACGCGACGTGCCGTCACGTCAGCCGTCATCGGCACCGCACAAAGTGGCACGCATGGCCACTGTCTTGGAAAGCCTCCGCTGTGCTCCGACTCACATTCTTCTTCTTCTTTAGTTGCTACAGCTGCTGGGAGAACAACCGCTGGGGGTCACTTGTTCCACACCACCGCCACACTGTACGCACCCAGGACCACTGCTGACGCGCACCCTCACCAACACCAACCCCAGCACCGCCGCCGCACATCAGGCTTCGCCAAAACAGACACACAGTATGCGGGCAACAGTGGCGAACCCGCGAGCGAAAAGGATTGGAAGGCCTTCTTGAGTCAGCTTCGCCGCCTTCGACAGCAGACACGCCACGCACTCATGTCGCGTCAACAGCACTCGCAGCCACACCAAGAACAGCAGCAGCAGCAGCAGACGCGCTTCGGATCAGACGGTCGTCGTGCGGATGAAAACGGAGAACGTGTGGTGATGTTGTCCGCCGTGCCGACCAGCGCTTCGGAAGCCGTGGACAAGCGTCTCATGGATCTCCTCGGCGTGTCGGATCTGGACAAGCTGCGCACAGCCACCACCTCGTCATCCTTGTCGTCATCCTCTGCGCCACCCACGAAGGCGACCGCAGTGGCGGCGTCGCCCACCGACGCGCTCGGCGACGACAAGGACAGATTTGACAGCGCCATTCCAGTCCCGGAGATGATCGTGGCGCAGCAGCAGCTCGCGGCATACGTTGACGTTGCCTGTCGCACAGGACTGCGCACACATGCCAGCGCGGTGCTCGTCGTCCACCACGTGCTCGACGCCATCCTCGATGGCAGTGTCCTTCCACCGCCTGGACGCGGGGAGACGAAGACGGCACCGTCGTCACCACAGCCACCACGACAGCCGTCTCCTCGTGATCGCGCACGCAGCGTGTGTGACAAGTGGAGCGCTGTTGCCGCGACGCTGAGCCCGTCCGCGCACGCCTTGTTCTTCCCTGAGTCACTCTGCACACTTCTCCTTGAGCACCAGGCGCGGTGGATGCAGCGACGCGTCGCAGTCTGGCAGCGCGCCGCGACAGCTGCGTCCGTGATCTCCACCCCGTCGTCAACGGCACGGCAGACCCTGACTGGCTTCCTCACGCGTGAAGAGGCGAAACAAAACGATCGGGCACGTGGCCGTATCGGCAGCGGCGACGACTTTGCCAAGGTCGATGTTGCCATCGCACACAACGCGTTGGAAACACAAGACCTGCTCGCGTTTCTTTCCCTCTCCGCCGCGATTGAGGCGCCGACTGTGTCGAACCTGGCCTTGACGCAAGCCGCACTGCGCGCCTGTTATGAGGCGCGTTCTCCACTCATCGCGCAGAGCATCACCGCCTCGTTCATGCGCGCGCTGGATGCGCACGCAGGGCCTGTTGATGCCGACGCGGCTCTCACCGTAGTGGAGCTCGCCATGCAGGCCACTGCACCGCTCAGCAGCTTTGAGGTGAACTACGGCTTGTGGCTGCGATACGCGCAGTACTGCAGTCGCAGCCTGAACGCCTCTCCAGATGGTGACGAATCAGACGCTGCAGCTGGTGGTGGTGGCGGGGATCTGACACAGCAGCACGCGCTGGCGTTTTTGCGACTGCTCCCCACGCTGGCCGCTTCTGTTCGACAGAGCGCGGCGCAACTCGAGGTGATTCAGCGGCCGTTTGAACGTCTGCTCACGGAGTCCGACATCAGCTACGAGGGCCACCACGCGGAGCTCGTACGGAGCGCGCTGGTCGCACTTGTCCGCGCACTCGCACGGGTCTCACTCGAGCGCAGTGCGCGCGTGGACGCCTTGACGAGTCTGCACCGTCTCGCGCTGACCAACTCCGCTCCGGCTGTCACGCAGCACGCGGAGGTGGAGGCCGCGTGTGCCTGCGTACTCGCAGCCGCCCAGCAGCCCAGCGCGGCCCTCACCGTCTTCAACAAGTTACTCGCCGAAGATACACGTGCGGCGGTCGCGTTTCAGGAATCGCTGATCGGCGCCGTCACCTTGTGTGGTCGCAGTGCCGTTGATGAGGACGTGCCGCGGCTGCTGAGCTTCCAGGCACTCAAGTACCCACTCACAGAAGACATTCGGGACGCGCTTGCGGTGAAGCTTCTCATGGAGAAGGAGACCCTTTGCGTGCGCCACACCACACTGCAAAAAGCGCTAGATGAGATCGATAGGGATGCCGCCGCGGATGTCGGTGAGAGCGACGCCCCAACGGAAGCGATGGATGCCGACGGCACACAGACGAATGCGAAGGACGAAGCGCGCCAAGAGAAGCGCGAGGTGCTGCGACACGCGCTGACAGCGTGCACGTCTCAGCTCGCGTCCGCCACATCGAGTCTCTACCTTCTTCTCAGCAGCGCTCAAGAAGACGAGGCCGCTCATGGTATGAGGCCGTCGCTTCCCGTCGGCCACCCGTCCACCATCTCGCAGGCCGTCGTGCACGCCGAGCGCCGCCTTTTCCTCTTCTTCCTGACGCTCTTCCAGGACCTTCTCGTACAGGTTGACGCGACGTGCGAGGCTGTGATGCGAGCCCGCAAAGACGACGCCACCGTGAACGCGTTCGTGTGGTCGCCACTGGCCGACGTGCCGGCGGTGCGCGACCGACTCGCACCGGCGCTGCCCACACTGGACAGCGAGACCGCCTCGTGTATCACGCGCGAGGTGGCGCGCTTCCGTGGAGAACGTGACGGACCTGTGAGCATTTCCGGCGCCACAGCCGATGTGATTCAGAGTCTGCACACCGCGCTGAAGTCGCATGTGTCGCAACTCACAGGCTACACCTGGCCACAGACCACTGCCAGTCTGCAAGAGGCGTTGATGGGTCTGTCGTGCGGCGTGGCCGACGCGTCTCCCACCTGGCCCACCTCCTCTTTGGCCTCGCTGTTTCTGCCCGGGTCGTCGACGATGCCAGTTCTCTCCACTCGTCGGCCGCTCGTCTTCGCTGACCTCGTCATGACGTGGTCCAAGGCAGATCTTGAGCGGTTCCTGTCGGTTGTGACAGATGCGCTGACCGACGGCCGTGGGCCATACCAGCTACGCCACAGCGATGCCATGACATTGCATCGTCTCCACACCTACCTCGCGACGTACGACCACCAGCCTCAGATGAGCCCCCTGACCACTGAAGCGAACGCGGGTACCACTGTCTCGCCCCAAAACAGCGGTCGCAGCAGCAGTAGCAGCAGCATCCCGCCATTCCCGACCGTGCATGTGATGCGCGCAACGGACGAGCTGGCGAGCACAAGGGACGCACCGGCTGCTGTGTTTCTGGAGGATATCGTCCCCCAGGCGTTTCCGTCGGTGGACGCCCCCGCACTGCCCGCCCCCGTGCAGGCGTTGAGGCACACCCTGAGCAGCACCTCCTCGTCTGTGCGCGAGCTCTTTCTGCCCGCACCAGCCCCGGATGAGACTGGACTGGGTCGGCATCGCCGAGTGGACGACCGGGCAGCGCTTCAGGAGACGCTGGCGCACCTGGTGACGTTCTGGCTCGACGCCTGGCAGGTCGCGCAGATTGCAGCACACCCAACGAGCACACTGCCCTTCTTGGCGGCACCGACTGCGGTCACCGACACGACTGCCTCAGCGCCACCACTATCACCACGTATGGCGTCCTTTTTCGAGTCCAGTGTGCCTGCGTTGCTGACCCAACACGACGCCGCACTGCGTCAGGCCCAGACCGTGTCTGCAGAGGTGCCCAATTCGCGTCGTGGCACCGACAGCGCGGATGATCTGTTGCGCCTGTCCAATGCCCTCGGATTCGCTGGGAAGGACGGTGCTCTGACACGTGATGAGGCGAGTGATGACGACGGTACCGACGGCGAGGACGACATGGCTGGGCAGAACGATTGGGCACACGCGCAGTTCGCTGGCGAACAAGGTGGTCTCGGCCCCGTTGATGACAGTCATGCTGAAAATGCGTCTCAAGCGGGGAACTTGAAGAGACGACAGGGCGGCACGCATGCAAGGCGGCGCGTAAAGCATCAGGCTCAGTACGCCTCTGTGGAGCGTTTTGTCGATGTCCTTGTGCCATCCAGTTAAACGCAATCATTCACACACACACACAAAAAAAAGGAACCGATGGTGCAAAAGAAAAAGTGCAGAGCGGAAAACCTCAGATAAGCAAATAAACGGAACTGAAGGTGATCAAACAAATGTTAATCAAGAAATAGAGAGAGAAAACACCCCTGGAAAAATACAAGCAAAGACCAGCGGCAGCAGCCACAATAATCAATACAACGGGTGCACGTCAGCAATAAGCGTTGATATACACCTCTCTTTTGGGTTTTGCGCGCGCTACGTTTCCTCACAGTCAACCATGTCGTCACAGTTACATAAACACAAACATCAACAAGACGAACAACAACAATCGTAAAAAAGAACACGGCGAAGCAGACACACAGCTCTCTCAGAGTCGCGTCCGACACCATCTGAAGTAAGTGTGAGCCTCCCTCCACCTCCGTCCGCTTTTTCATTGTGGCGCGACGAGGCTATCTTCTTGCCACACTGGCTGGCTGGCTGTACCTGTGCGTTCTCTCCACCCGTACAGTCTTTGCCTCACACACTCCCTTGATGCATATTCACACTTATTTTCTTCTGCTCTCTCTCTCTCTCTCACACACACAACACATACGTGCGCACACGCGTCTGGCTGCGGTATTGACCTTTGCTGTTGAAGACTACCTAAACCACTGTACTACTCACTATCTTTTCTAACCACGCACATCGACACCATCGTAACAATCTCACCAACTTGCAGACATACAGCCATCTGCTGCTCTCCACTTTAGCTAACTATACACACACAATATTTAAGCCTCCCCTTTTTTCCTTTTTCCTTTTTTCTTCTTCCCCTTTCCCCTTTCCCCCTTTCCCTTTCCCTTTCCCCTTTCCCTTTTCCCTTTCCCCCCTTCCCCCCCTTTTGATACTTGTTAACATTATATATTCCTTTTACTTTCGTCATTTTCTTGATTTCATTCATTGTTCTTTCGCGACTATGAAACCGATCCCGATTGGAGTCATCCTGGGCGGCTTCGCTATAGTCATCTTCGCAGCGATGACCACTGTCGTGGTGACCTTCATCGTGACCAACGACAAGGCGATCAAAATGAGTATCGGCACACTCGTGGACAACGTGATGATGCGCAATCTGCTCCTCGTCCTACGCTTGTACACATATCTGGAGACAACTGTGTATCAGACTGCGACGGCCATCACAATTCAAAACACCTCTGCTCGCTTTGTTGTAGCCGCAAACGCTGCTCTTGGCGACCTGAACGTGTCCACAGCGGCCTCGTGGGCAGCCGCGTTGGAGCCAATGTGGGCTTCGATGTCCTTGACCGCTTTCCCGTCAACGGCCATCCTCGCGTCGTTCGAATTGTGGAGCTCGGACGGGACGCGTGTTTCTGACACTGCAAACGCAGACACGCGTTGGAACGGCGCTGGTTGCGTGCCCGTCACCGGCACGTGCTTCGGCTACAGCAACGAAGACAACCGCACCGTGTCCGCGCCGATGAACGACAACCACACCGATTTCTTCACAGAGAATGCCACCTTGAAGGACGGCCCGCCATCGTTTCTTCATTACACCAATGACTTCATCGTCAGTACTTTTGCGAACGTGCACCAGCTGGCATCAAGCCAGGGCGAGTGGTCGCCGCTTTACATTGTCCCTTCGTACGCCGTCACGAACACGTACTGCCAGGGCAAGCCTGTTCTCAAGTACATGATCTTCTTCGTCTGCTTCGAGTACGCACGCCTTGGAGACGGTGGATTTTCGTGCGTTCACGGCGTGGGAAGCATGGTCAGCACGAGCTTTTTCGGCCAGGGCAACTTCAGCTCAGTTCCGAGCACCTCGGCGATGAGCATCAAGTCACTCAAAACTGTCGACATGGTGAACGGCGCCTGCAATCCTGATGCTGAGGTGGCTGATGTACTCGACAAGTACACGACGACCTGCGATCAAGAAAAGGCAGAAGGGAAAATGCATAATGCCACCCACGGCGACGGTCGCGAGATCTCCATCGATCCAAGCTTTTCAGGAGGCACAGTCAGCATCCCGACCCGCTCCGTGTTTCGCTACTCGTACTGCACTCCACGCGCCTACGTCGGCCACCAGCACGTCACATCGACATGTGCCTTGACAATGCAGAACGGAGTGCAGCTCGCGTTCGTGGACCAGACGTCGCGCTCCTTCTTTTTTGGCGCTGCGGATCGTACCAAAAAACTGTGTCTCGTGCTCGGCTGCGTGGTGATTGCCTTGACATTTGCGATGTGCGCCTTCTTCTGGCTGATCACGACGCGCCCGATTCGATGGATTTGTCGGGGCATGTACAATGCGAAGACCTTGGCGACATCTGAAAAAGACACGCTCGACCACGCTGAATGGTACACGAAGATCCGCGAGGTGAGCATGCTGTACACGGCGTACCTGGAGCTGCGGCAGGCCCTGAAGGAGCTCAAGGCCTACGTGCCGCAAGGCCTGTTCATTGCGCCATCGGACTCTGGTGTCATGCACCCGGATGCCCTATTGACCAACCTTCTGGCCCTCGACGGCTCCGTCTTGCAGGACCATGGCACCGACGCTGACGTGCACGTGGACGGCGATGCAGAACCCGACTATTTGAGGCTCAGCAGCAGCGATGACGAGGAAGACGCGGACGCAAACGATGATACACCTGAAGGCTGCGCTCCCCGCTCACCCTTGTTTCACAACGTTCTCGCCCAGTATGACACCGGGGAGCAGGAGATGCGCGAGACTGGTGGGCGTGCCGCATCGTTCAGCCGCGCCACGAACAATTCGGCGGCTTTCTCGAGCGTTGAGTATGGAGACCGTCCACGTCGCCGAAGCCAGAACAGCCACAACATGTTCAGTCATATCCGGACAACGGTTGCCACGACCGTGACGACCGCGGCGACTGCGCAGGACGTGAAAGAGTCCCCCGTGCCAGGGATCGTCACGATCTTGAGGTCCAACACCTCCTCGCCGTGCATACCGCAGTATCTGGCGGCTTGTCCTCACGATGCCAAGGTCGCCAGCGCGACGCCAGACCTGGGGTCTTTGGCGGGTGCCAGCGGAGCCGTCACGGCCAAGGGCGGCCTGATGACCATCCTGCCCATTCAGCGCGCGAGTGGCACCGGATCTGTGCTGACACGTTCGCCGCGCAAGTTGGGCCGCGACGGTCAGCTGCCTGACGGGTTGGCGTCCGTGACGACAGGGCACCGCATCCAGATGGCTCGCTCATCGATCGACGTTGCCGACAGCCACACCGTTTCCGTGCGTTTTGTCGATCCGCCGTCGCCGACAGATGGCCAAGGAAAGAAGTCTCAAGGGGCTTCCGGACCTTCAAGTCGGTTCGATCCCTCCACGATGCAGCTGGACCTGACGCGCAACGCCGGCGTGAACAAGTTTCGCCAGGTGACGTGCTCGTTCGTGTTCATCTCCTTCTCGTTCCGCTTCGTGGACGCCGAGAACATGGAGAAGGACGTGACACGGCTGATGGATGTGATTGTGCGCTGCACGCTGCGACTTGGTGGCGTGCTGGAGATCTTCCGACCCGACCTGATCGCGATCTCGTTTGGCGCGCACGCAACGCAGTCGCAGCACCTGCAGCGCGCGATCACGTGTGCTGCGAGTATCTCGAAGATGTCGTCCCGCAAGATGGCTGCGCGCACGCGGCTGCTCGTGGACTCCGGTGCGTACTTCGTTGGGAGCTGCGGCGCGCACGAGCGCATCTCACGCGTTGTGTTCGGCGACCGCGTTGACTTCGCGTTGGACCTACTGAAGCACGACCTACTGCTGGGACGCGTGCTACTGACGGATCGCGTTGCGATGTGCCTGCCTGCGAGCGTTGTGACGCCAGTGGACTACGTGATCCCGCTGCGCCACCGCACCCAAGGCACGCAGCTGTTCCAGCTGCTGGACCCGAAGAGGGTGCGCGACAANCCAACTGACGCCGTTCGAGATGCTTGGTGCGATTCCGCGCGAGCGTGTGCTGAAGTACCAGTACGATCGCCTGTCGCTTGAGCAGATCAACCCGGAGCAGTCTGCGCCGTCGATCCAGTTCGGCTTCGGTGACGGGGACAGCGCGTCGAACTCCGTGGATCCGAACGGCCTCTCGCGCGCTTTCTTCGGCGACAACAGCGGTGGCCAGGACACCAACAGTTGCGGCGACCAGCAGCCACCCTACCTGTGTCGTGCCGACGAGGCTGTGCCTGGCTACACCGGACTCTACGGCAGCACTGGCCAACTGGACTGCCTTGCCAAGACGCACACGGCTGACGACTCTGACTCTGTCTTCGCGATGGCGACGAGTGACTCTGTTCCCCGCATGCCCCCTCCGTCAGGTTCGAACACATCGTTCACCGCCGCTGCACAGAGCTCGCGTCACCACCGTCAGCACGCTGATGCCAATGCCGAATGCGGTTACG
>JASANR010001452.1:0-57887 GCA_030849635.1 Wallacemonas sp. MBr04 | reverse complement strand
AGGCGCCGATGCTGCGCGCTGCCGCGGAGGAGCCCGCGTCCGTGAGTGCCCAGGAGGAGGTGCCGTCCGACAACTGGCGCGACCTCAACGAGGACGACTACCGCCCCCCTCGACCCGCTCGTGCTGAAGAAACGCAGCCCGCGGCGGACGATCACCCGCCGTACCCACGTCCGTGGCCGCTCCCCATTCGTGCCACGGCAGAAGAGGCACCTACTCCACGCACAGTGGATGAGCAGCCCGTGTCTATCAACGCGATCGAGGAGGTACCGACCGAGAACTGGCGCGACCTCAGCGAAGACCACTTCCAACCTTCTTCGTCTTTCCAGGGCCACGAGGAAGCGGCCCCACGACCCGCGACGCCTCCTGCCGCTCCAGCGCAGGAACCCGTCGTCGCTGCAGCTGAGCCACTTCGTGCGTCGGAGGAGACCCCGGCCACGGTGAAGAAGGCCGACACCGCACCTGCCGCACTGGCTCCGCGACCGCCCGTTCCGCGTCGCACACCCGTTCCAACGCGAGAGCTGGCCGCACCGACGAAAACTGCTGTTGAATCCCGCCCCAAGACCCCTTACCGCACTCATCACCGCTTCACGCTTCCTGGTGATTTGTGGCAATCGGCTCTCGAAAAGGATGCACCGGCTCTCAAGGCTGCGGTGCTGCAGGATGTAAGCACCGCTACTGGCGTCCCACAGTCACGCGTTGTCAACGTTGTGCTCGCAAGCGGCAGTCTTGTTGCGTCGTTTGACTTGGAGCACGACGCCTACGTCGCTCGTGCTTCCATTGACGGCCAGCTTGAGCGCTTCAACTATCCTGAGACGTGGAAAATGTATCCCCAAGCCCGTTTTGCTGACCACAACGCTGCCGCGAGGCGTTCCTTGGCACCGCAAAAGCCGGCCTCTCCTGAACCTTCTCAGGCTCGCATTGGCGGTCGTCGCGGTCACGGCGTGATTGAAAAGGTGGACAAGCCATCCAAGGTGGCTCCCTCGCCGACCAAAGCGGCGGCATCGGAGCGTGCTGTGAGTCCCGTCAATTCCCTGAACACCGAAGACACGTCCAACAAGGCCTCGACGAAGCCCTCCAAGTCACAGAAGAGCACGGCGAAGGAGCCCAGCGCGCCAGGCATGACCAGCACACGGCACCGCGTCGGTTTTGTTGGTGAGCTCTGGCCGGGTATCATTTCTGCCCACCGGGACCAGTTTGTCGGCGCCTTTCTCAAGGACACCGGCGCGGCCTTGGGTTACCAGCCGGAGACTGTCTCGAAGATTCACTGCGACGAGAACAAGGGCGACACTGTGGTAACGTTCTACGTCGAACATCCGACGTCAGTCACCAACAAGGATGTTGATCATGTCCTGCGCAATGCCCCGTACGATGATGTTTGGAAGCTGTACTACGACGCCGAGAACGCGGCCAAGACGGGCGAGCCTGTCACCACCTTTCATCGCGTTGGATTTGTTGGTGCCAAGTGGGGCGAGATCGTCGACAACGACTGGGATGGGTTCTGCAACGCCTTCATTGCCGACACTGCGGCGGCACTTGGCACGCGCCCGGAGGACATTCGCATCGTCGACTACGCTGTCAAGGACGACATCATTGTCGACTTCTACGCCACCCACCCTGCTCAGCAAACCGAGGACGCCATTGATCTGGACTTGGACGCCTACGAGTACCCTACCGTTTGGGCCATGTACGGTGAACCAGTCAACGAGGCTGATCGCCGCCGCACATCGTCCGTGATGAAGCACATGCCGAACTCACGCTCGGGCAGTCTGGCGACCTCGCCGCGCCGCTCCTTTGGCAACTCGCCGCGCAAGAGCCTCGGCAGTATCGGCAGCATCTCATGCCCGACCTGCCAACGCATGCTGACGCCACAGGAGGGCGACCTCGCGACGCGCAGCTCGGTGGGTGGCCGCAACACCACCTACGACATGCCCACCGAAAGCTTCCTGCGCTCACTCGATGCACCACGAACGTCGCGGCAGTACCCGACGACGGCTGCTGCGACTGCCAACGGGGCATCTGGTGTCACGCCGACCCGCTCACCGCGTGGATCCCTGCAGCATCGCTCGGTGACCCCAACGCGGTCGCGTGCCGTCCGCCGCACACCGGCGCGTCCACGCAACGTGTCCACGACGCGTCCAAATCGGACCACGTCCACCTCACGCGCGCGCATGCCGTCCTTGACCGCTCCCACCGGCACACCGCGACGTGCTAGCAGTGCGTCACGCGGGCCCCGTCGCATCAACCTTCGTGATCTGGAGGATGAGCTGTCGAAGAAGCAACGTGAGCGCAACATCAAAGAGATGCGTGAAGAGGAGCAACGACGCGCGTCACTCCACAGCAACCTGGCCACACCCACCTCAGATGCCGCCGGACACCGCTCACGCCGCGGCTCGATGGCCAGCGCACCGCTTCCCCCAGCCCACCCGGACGTGGCGCGCCCCAGCACGACACCGATCAAGTACCGCAGCACTCACAAGCTCGCCGACGAGGCACCGAAACTTGTCAATGGGCGACGCGTGAGCCGTCGAGCCTCAATGTCCGCATCGAGGGCAAGTCTGGATGAGCTGTAGTCACTGTTGTCGTGCTGTAAACCGTACTTGGTGGAGTGTCGCTGTTTGCGACAACCATGTTCTTTCTTGTCTGTTTTCTTCCTTTGTTGTTGTTGTTGTTGTGACCAGCGCCCTTTAAAAAAAAAATCAGTATCCGCTGGTAGTTTGTTGCTTTGCAATCAATTGTTTTTTCAACTTTTTTTCCATCTTGTGACACTGATTGTCCCTTTCTTGTTCTCCGCACGGTGTCTTGGTCAGTCTGGCACAGAGACTGGCGACGTCACCTGTCCCGTAGAGTCGCACATCTGTACATGAGTGGCGTTCCACGCATTGGCACACGGACACCCGGCGTTTTGGTTGTTTTTCTTTTGTGAAGGCACAGCACAATGACCAACCAACTCGTCAAGTGGCTTTTAGACGTGTGTGTCTGTATATGTGTGGACGCGATGTCAGTTGTTGCAACAGACATGGTTTGGTGCCACCTGCTGCTCGTCTCTCACCGAGGCAGTGGCTTCCACACGGAACATGCTCTCCGCCATTCGTTTCTTTTTTTTGTTTGTTGTTGTTTTGCGCGTGTGTACTGGCTGTGGCAGTTCGTGCCTCATAGCTGACTTTGCAGTTTTACACGCGCTGCCACGCGCTGAGGATGCTTCTGCCTCCCTCCATGTATTGATGACGTTTGAATTGCTTTCATTCACCATTTTTCTCTCTTTTCGTTTGTCATTCTTCTTCCTGTTTGGTGCCTGTATTTTCATTTCCGGTGCCCTTGCTTGTGAGAAGAAAAAATGTTACGTGAAGTTGTTCACTCTTGTGTTTTTCTTTCTTTATGATTTGTTCATTCGCTTACCGCAAAGCGGCTTCTTTTTCCTTCTCTTTCCTTCTTTCGTGTCAGTGTTTGTTCCTTCGCTTTCCTTGTACGTCCCCCCCACTTGTCAGAAAACCAACAGTAACACTAATGGAAGACGATTTTTCCAGGTCAAGCATGTGACACACAGCGTCTGCGAACCCCTGTAGAACAAAAACAAAAACGCACACTGTACAAACAACCCAACGCAACGAAACATGATGAAAAGCGAAATGAACCCCTTCACGGGTTCACATGCACATAACCGCAACGAGCACCGTTGACAGTTGGACCACTTGTCTTGTGTTCTAAAAATGCTCGTGAATGACGTCTCTTCTTCCACTGTCAGTCCAACTTTCAAGTTGGACTATGATCACAGGCGGCGTCTGCATCGACACCACCGCTGTCTCCCTCATTCTCCAGCCCTGCCCAAAACGCTGTCGAGAATGACTCGATCTTGTCCGCGGACTCTCTGATTCCCAGCCTTTTACACTTTCATTCACTGCCCCACTTCTACTTCCCCGCGAACAATCACGTTGCCCTTTTTTTTTGTTTAAGGGTACGCGCAAACCACTTTCTTGCGAGCGAACACGCACACACACAAAAATAATACAATTTGTGTCTCCTTTCTTTTTCTCCCTTTCCGTTCACTTCTTGTTTTCCGTTTCCTCCGGCTTTCGTGTTAGCAGTTGTCGCTTTCCCGTCGCTTGTGTCTGACTGACCTTGTCTTCCTCTTCTTATTCACAGCAGAGACGCGCACGCGCACATGTATTCATTTCCACAGTCAGCACACCAGCAACAACAACAACAGCAAGAACAGCCGTTTCTCTGTCCTCGCCATCAGCAATTGCTACAGGAGGCGGCACAGGCCAAAGGCGTTGATCGCAGCGACGTTCCTCGTGCGGCGCCACAGAGCTCCGCCACCCGACCCTCGTACGCGTCGTCGCAGTACCAACAACAGCGGCAGCGCGCGTCAAGCGCTCACCTGTACGGCGCGGACCCCTCGGCGTTCCCCGCACCAGTCACGTTCCTCGCACCACCATCTGCGGTAGCCCCGTCGGTCTCCTCACAGTCCACGACACACACAACACCACCACCACCACCACCACCACCACCGTACGCGGCGAACGCAACGACGGCGACGGCGGCGGCAGTTCCCCCTTACCCAGGTGTTCCAGTAGTGTACATGTTTCCTCAACAGGCCATGGCGACGCAACCGGTCAGCGAATCAAAAAACTGGGTGGGGGGAGTGCGCTGCTAGGCTCTCCTGGGTACGCCCAGGAGCCTGTCGCTGCACAGCGCACTCCCCCGCCATCGTCAACGGCGCCTTTCCGCAGTGACGAAAGCGCGGCACTCCGTGAAGCTCGCACCCGGTTTGGTGAGCTGTTCATGGATAACTTTAGAAGACTCACGGACGAGGAAAGTCACCAGCGTAATGCCATTACGATCGACTTCTTCACTAGCTACCCCCGTCTCCCACCAACGCAGTCGTCTCTCGCGCACGGTGCAGCAATCACGGCGCCGGTGCCCCAAACCCCAAAGCCTGAGCGGGCCGCTTCCGTTCTCGCCGCGCAGGCCCAAAGCGAATCCCGTGCGGGTGCAACAGACGACCAGTCCTACGACTCAACAGACACGGTGGACTCGCCAAACTACCTGGAGTTCGAGGGCAAGTACTGGTACCTCATTCTCAAGTACCGCAGCAATGCTCTTCGTACGGCCTTTACCGCGGACACAGCAGAGGCCCTCTCACTCCCACCATCGTGCGTCCGTGACTTGCGCTTCGCGCAGACGCAACTCGTCGCCCACTTCACCATCCGTCACTCATCAGCGCTGTCACCAGCCCAGGTGAAGTCCCTGCTGGACGCGCACGCCTACACGCGTGTGTGGAAGATCTACAAGGCCATCTTGCATCTGTTTGACAATCAGTTCTCTGACAACCTGCACAATGTGCGACCCAGCGATCTCGAGGCCTGTGTGCAGCGCGTCTACGTCGGCGAGGACGACAACGCAACCGAGCAGCCATCGCCACGCAGCGGGGCTGGCGGGTACTCGCACAGCGGTGCGTACAGCACTGGGAACGCATCGCAAGTCGGGGCGCGGCATGGTGACGGCCGAGACCGCTCCCGCGACTCCGTTGTCAAGTACCCCCAGAGCCAAGGTCCACGCGGCAGTTTGGACGTTTCCACAGGCACAGCGCCGTCTCCCCGTTTCATGCCCGTCGTGGTCGCCACTCCGGCTACGGCCACTACCCCGCAGCCGTCTACTGCGTCCCGTTCGAACTGGCTGCAGACGGTACCACTGGAAGACTCCGTTTGCTTTGACGGTGACTACCGCTGTGTGCTGTCGGCGCGCCGCTCGGCAGTGGAGGCCGCCGTCAGCCGTGACATTGCGCGTGTGGCCGTCGGCGCGCAGGACGTCGTTATTCGCGATGTCCACGCGACTGCGCTGAAGCTGTCTGTACACTTTGCTGTCACGTGCACCACTGACGTGAACCCGGAGGAGCTGCATGCTGCCCTACAGCGCTACCCCTTTCCAGAGACCTGGCGTCTCTTGCTCGATGACCCGGTTGTGCTGAACACGGCTCCCGAGAGGATGGCATCAAGCGCCGTCGTCGACGTGCCGAGTTCGTCCGCAGCGCGGCGCAATAGCATCATGCAGACAAGGCCGGCCGCCCCGCCACGGGCGTCTGACGCGTTCGCCGTGGCCTCGCCGCACATGGCCGCGACGCCTTCTCAGTCGAGCCGTGGTGTACCGAACGGCGACCTCGCGATGACCAAATCCGCGCACAGCATCACGGTTGTCGGCGATGACTGGGACCTGGTGCTTGAGAAGGAGCCGCTCGCACTGCGGGCAGCGTGTACGCAAGAGACTGTGGCCGCGACCGCGTCGCTGGCTGAGTGCGTTATTGTCGTCACCGCGCTTGAGATCGACACGGATGGTGCGCTGACGATTCAGCTCACTGCTCAGCATCCCTCGACGATTGGGGTGGGTGAGATTGACATTGCCCTCGCTGCGCATCCACTGCACGCGGCGTGGCAGGTGTATGACGCGGTGCACGCGCAGGCCAATGGTGAGGCACCACCCGCTGCCGTGACGACGCCCGTCGGCTGGACGCGAACAGCGCACGCGGCGCACCTGGACGGAAGTGCCTGGGAGCCAATTCTCGACGAAAGCGCGCCCGCTGTTTGCTCGGCGTTTGTCGCCGACGTCTCGCAGTCGCTTGGCCTGCCTGAGTCATGCATCACTGTGACGCGAACCGAATTTTCCGGCTTCCTCGTCGTTCACTACACCGTTCAGTGCCCACCGCACATCACGCCGACGATGATCACCCGCAGCGTTGACGAGGCGCCCATGAAGCGTGTCTGGGCACTCTACGCGCAGTACCTCAAAACAGCCGGCATCGCGGCAAAGAGCACCACATCGACGCTGTTCGGCGCCAGCAGCTCAACGGCGCCTCAATCCCGCACCGCGCGCGACAAGGGTGCTGTGCCAACCGACGAGGTGGTTGCGTCACGACGGCCGTCCCACGTTGAGGAAGGGCGGCGTCGCTCGTCGGTCACCACAACGCTGGCGTCCGCGTCCAGCTTGGGCGGCGGTGCTCATGGTGGCGTGCTGACGACACACATCATCGTCGTTGACGGCGACCACTGGGAGCCCGTTGTGCGTGCCTACCCAGAGTCCGTGAAGGATGCCGTGCGCTCCGACTTTTGCCGTGCCAACGAGGCGGACCGCGATGCGGTGGGTCAGATCACGCTGCACGTGATCCCCAGCGGCCTTCGTGCGGCCGTTGACTTTGAGCACCCGCCCTCGATTTCGGTGCAGCTCATCACGGAGCGCCTGGAGCGGTGCGAAATGAACGCCATGTGGGACCTCTACATGGACGTACTCATGAAGCTGCAACCCGCGCCAACGCCGCGCCACAGCCGTGATGCCGGCCACCCTAGCCCCCACGCGACACCACGCAACTCGTCCGCGAGAGAAACACGCGTGGTAACCCAGCACGCACTCGTGTTCGACGAGCCGTTGCTGTCGACGCGACCTGCGTCAGTCACAGCGGCACTGAAGAAGGACCTGAATCCGCTGCTCGAGCCGCAGGGTGCACACGTCACCGGGGCAAACATTGAGCAAACCGCTGACGGTGTCACCATCCTCTACACTGTGTCGCACCTTGCTGCCACACCGTCCACAGACATCGACCGCATCGCCGATGATGCCGACATGCAAAACATGTGGGACCTCGCTGACGAGCTCGCCGCACCGGGAACGGAGGAGCGATCGTCTGCCGCGTCCCCGATAGCGCCGACCCCGCGCATGCCGCAAGTCAGCGACAAGGCCGACACGCTGCCACCCACGTCGGAGTGTGTCGCACCCGAACCGGCGGTGCCCGCGCTTTCACCACCAGCCCTGCATGCATGGGAAGCAGCCGCCGCCACCGCCTCCCTCGGAAAGCAAGCCCCGGCTAGCACCCGTCACCGCGGCGACGACGCACAAGCTGTGTCTGTGGTCGACAACGATGACGATATCCCGCCAACGTGCCGCAAATCGTCAATGACCAGCTCCAAGGCGCAGCGACTGCCGCGTCTCTTCGCCGCGGAGGAGGAGATGGCCTCACAGTCGGGTTTCTCGCGGCTGGGCTCTCAACGCACAGAGGGGACGATGTCGGACGGAGAGCATGCGCAGTCTGCGTGCCTGGTGACGCCACTCGCACAGAGCCGCACAATGGGCTCGCGGCGTCTGTCACACGCCAGTCTCGCGTCGCGTCGCTCCAGCACTGTTCAGGCCAATGCCACCACAGCCACCCGTGCGTCGAGCACGAGCGGCAACCTGTCAGGCCCGCACATGTCCCTGTTTTGTGTCTTCTTCGAGGGCAGCAGCTGGGCACGCGTGCTGGCGCTCTACTCACACGACTTGACGGACAGCCTGGTCAGCGACATCAGCGAGGCTCTGAGCATTTCCCCACGCGACGTACTGAACGTCGCGGGCGAGTACGCAGACGGCCTTGTCGCGCACTACGAGCTGCTCTGTCCGGCCGACCAGATGCAGGAGGTGAACGCGTGTGTCGATGCGTGCCCGATGACCAGGACGTGGGCGCTCTACGAGCGCGTGCTGGCCGCACCTGTTGACGGACGACGGCCGTCTGTGGCCACGTCCGCTCTCTCTCGCCGCCCGTCGCACTCGGCCATCGCCAGCAGCAGCGTGCTCGCACCACCGTCGCGACGTGCGAGCTCTGCGGCCACGCCGGAAAACGGGCCGGAAGAGACTGTCACGCGCCACGCCGTCTACTTTGACGGCCTCGCCTGGGAGCCCATTCTCGCGGAGCACGAGAACAAGCTGCGGCTGGCACTGGTGCACGACGTGACGAGCGCAGTCAACCAGCCGCCAAGCACGCTCGTGCAGCTTGATGTAGAGTATGCGGATGGACTGCTTGTCGAGTACGAGCTCTGTCACGCGTCTGCGCTCACTGTTGCGGACGTCAACCACCTCGTCGACAACAGCGCGATGGAGCACACGTGGCGCCTGTACAATGCGTACATGGAGGAGGCGTGTGTCGCCCCCTTGCCGCTTTCACGCGTCGGTGACGAAGAGGAACTTCCTTCACGTGTGAGTGCCACGTCAGAGGCCACCACGCCCGTTCGCGACCGTGCTGCCTCCGATGTGGCACTGGAGGCGTCCGCTGCCAAGAACACACACGTCGACGCGGTCGAGATGCCACAACCGTCGCAGCGGTTCATGGAGAGCGGTCGCAATGAGCATCCGTTCCGCGGTCGTTCTGGCGAGGCCGTTGAGATCCGTCAGTACCATAGCGACGAGTCACCGACCCCCACCGACATGAAGCCCATCGAAGTTCTTGAGGAAGAGGAAGAGGAGGAGGATGCCGAGAACCTTGATGTGGTGGAGTTCGCCATGGAGTTCGATGGGTCGCTCTGGGGTGACCTGCTCGATAATCGCGCACCGGCGCTGATGGATGCGTTCATGGCGGACATCGTGGACGCACTGGACGTTGTGGCGAGCGTGATTCGCGGCGTGGACCTGTTCTCTGTTGACGGACTGACAGTCAACTACATGCTCAAGCTTCCAGACACCATTGAGCCGGAGCAGGTCAACGAGCGCACCGACGCGTTCGAGTTCCCGCGCACGTGGCAGCTGTACGATGCGTTCGCCGGGAACGCAGCCGCCTCGCGGGCGTCCTTGCCGAGCGTCGAACGCGACCCGGCCCGCGACGTCTGGACAGACATGGTGCGCGTTTTCCCGGACCCCTTGTGGCAGACGGTGGTGCCGAAGTACGTCGATGATGTGAGGCGGCTCTTCACAACAGAGACAGCCGGCTTGCTCGGACTGCGCGACGACCAGATCCGCGCGGTGCACACACCGGTCGAGGACGATGGCCTGTACGTGCATTTTGGCGTGGTGCTACCGCCTGGAATGGAGGCGGTGATCGCGTGCAGCAAGGTCGAGGCCTTTGCGTTTCCGCGGCTGATGCGCTTCTACGAGACGTGCGTTGAGCAGGAGCGTGAGCGCGCCTTGCCACCAATTCCGCGGGCCCCGTCTGAACACACGGGGTCGGAGACGGGCGACAAGGACGCCGAGGACGACACCGCGCACCCGCCGACCGACGCGCGCGACCGCACAGCAGGACCACCCCCACCGTTGGCTGCGGAGACGGTGCCGTGCCATGACAGGCCGGCGAGCCCGCTGGCTGCCGACGCCGTCGCCGAAGACACCAGCGCGAGTGTGGAAACGAGCGTGCACACTGTGTTTGTCGAGGGTTCGTGGAACACGATTGCAGTGCATCACAAGGACGCGTTAGCGACCGCATTCCGAAAGGACGTGATGCACGCAGTGAACATCCCAGCCGAGCAGGTCACGCAAGTGGAGCCGCTCGCCTTCCGCCACGGCTTGCTCGTGACGTACGTAGTGCTGCATGACGGCACCCGCGAGCTCAGTGACGTGGATGATCTCATGGACGCAGACCCGCTCGACAACATGTGGGACCTGTACCGTCAGCACGACCCGGACGCGCCGAGCAGTCGCAGCCCTCGGCACGGCAGTCTCGCCCTGGACTCGCCGCACGCGCTGCACACCTCGATGGACGCTGGACAGGGCGTGAACCCACTCATGATGGCTGCAACCGCAATTGCGGACCGCTATTACTCCATGCTGTTCGAAGGCGCGGAGTGGGCGCAGGTTGTCGAGCTCGCACGCGCGAGTGTGCGCCGCAGCTTCGTGGAGGACTGCGTCAACGCTCTGCGTGACATACGACCAACGTCCCCTCGTGCACTCAGCAACGTTCAGGTCATCGCCGAGATTCCACTTCGTGAGGGCATGTTGGTGCACTACGTCGTCGACGACGCCGATCCCGATCAGCGCGAGGCCATTGACGACGTCGTCACGCACTACGCGTTCCCACTGACGTGGGCCGTGTTCGATGCCTACATGCAGGAGTTGTGTGGCTCGCCGCGCAACAGCACGTGGATCGCCGCACGTCGCAGCCGCAGCCGCGCCACCTCGTACGCCTCCAGTCCGAGCAGCGCCCGCGCCTACAGCATTGTCGCCTACGCAGACGACCCGTCTGCCGCAGTCGCCGCTGTCCCACCCACGGAGACAGTCGACTCCGTCTCTGCCAGTGCTGCTGACGCCTCTGTGCACACCCGCATGCCGTCGCCGTCCATGACGTCCCCACCAACGCACAAACCTCAAGGCTCTGACGGGCCTTCAGCCCGACCTGCCTCGTCACACCACTCCCTCACATCATTCCGTGTGCAGCGGGATAAGCGGCCGAGCTACATGAGCAGCGATTCGTTCATTTCTCTTCATGACGACGAAGACGGGGACGAGGACGCACCACTCCCAATACGGAGTCATAGCGAGGCCCAGTCTGCAGCTCCTCCTCTGGTGGCTTTCGACGTGATGGCGCCTGTGCAGACGACGCTGGCGGCTCCCCAGAGTCACTCTCGCCACTCACCGGGCCTCACCGCACAGGAAAGCATGCACGACTACACGTTCCCCGCGCACTCTGCCGCCGCGTCGCCGCGGGTTCACGACACGCCGCCCGGACCACCCACCCCACAGGCTCCTGCCGACGAGAAGCAACATCAAGAACAGAAGCAGTCGCGCGTGTCGCGCTCGCCGCTTCCGACACTGCACGCGAGCGACCAGGAGCCCGCAACACGTGCCGGCGATCGCAGCAACCGCGCTCCGCCGTTACATTGCACGGAAGAGATGCCACCAAGGCCGAGGTCAGCCGTGGAGACGTCCCGTGTGCCGACACTCCCTGATTCACAGCCAGACGACGAGGTAACGGAGGATGACGCGAACCCAGCTGAACCTCCGTGGTTGTACGCCTTCGACTTTGAGGTCGCCAAACCACCGAGTGCACCCGCTGCGCCCGGGATCGTTCACCATCCGATCAACTGGGTGAGTTCCCCACGGGGCGTCGACGACGACGCTGCAGAGGCATCACCGCACGCTGCCCACGACGACTCCATCATCGAAATGCCCGAGTCGCCGCAGGAGTGGCGCGGCGCGGACGCACCCACAAACCCCACCGCACTCTATGACCAGTTCTTCCAGCCACCCAGCCGCCCGACGCAGCAGCGCCGCATTGTTGTTCTGGACCGGGCCGTGGACCCGTCGCATCAGCTCCAACCACAACAACCAGATGTCTTTGCCCAACCGGATGCGATTCCTGGAAACAACGAGAGCAACGTCATCGTCGTGATTCAACGAACCACACTGGACGTCGACGGCCTCCTGGACAAACTGGGCCAACTAGAAAACCTCGTTCGCAACCGATACGACAACCTGCGCGACATGTTCGAAGCAATCTGACCGTGGAGACAGCCTTGCTTTTTTTTT
The DNA here is from genome assembly GCA_030849635.1 of Wallacemonas sp. MBr04. NCBI lineage: Eukaryota > Euglenozoa > Kinetoplastea > Trypanosomatida > Trypanosomatidae > Wallacemonas > Wallacemonas sp. MBr04. The sequence continues at coordinate 45,638 of JASANR010001452.1, read as the reverse complement.
TTCTCGTTGTTGTTGCTTGTTTCGTGAGCGGGTTTCGTGTGGTTTCCTTTTCTCCGAATTGCTGCTTCATTCATGGCTTCGTTACCTGTGTCCTGTGAGTATGTATGTAACCCAAAATAGACAAAAAACTACACTATACTGACCCACTGCGAACGACTAGAATGAAGCGTTGAAATATGGCTCTTTTTCCCCATTTTTTGTTTGTGTTCTCCCTCTTGCCGTTTCCCTCTCGCAACGAGGCTCCTTCTTGCAGCTGGTACGCCTCTCGAGCTTTTTTCCTTTCTCACTCTCTTTCTGTTTCATTACTCCATTTTTTCCCCTTTAACTTTAGAAAACGCATCTTCGCTCTCGATCCCCGCAGTCTCCTCCCCCTCTCCCCGTTTCCATGGCACAGCCAGGCGCTTTCCGCTGTACTGTTTGTTGTGGACGGACTCAAAGAAAAAAAAACGCTATAGAGATAACTGGCGCCCGTATGTGCGCGCCGCACGATCATCCACTGGATGCGAAACGAATATACAATAAGGGAAGATACCAACAAGCATCTACTTGAGAGACACACAGTGACCTTGCGCAAGCGCGTGACGTCCAACTACACACCGATTGCACGAAGCACGCACCACGTTGTCTAGACATTCTGATGTATTTCCAGCGCGAGGTCACAGCCGGCACACACCATCAACTACTCGCGCACATGTGTTCGTGGCACACGTCACACTTTCGTTGTTGTTTGCGCATCCAATCAAGATGTGAAAAAGAGAAAAATGTCTGACCTTGACTGTCTCTCTCTGCCTTCTGTTTTCCCCGTTTCAGTATCACCCAAGAGTACCAAACAATCGTGTCCTCCTGCCTGCTCTCCGTCTCTTCCTCTCCTCTGGATTCATTTTTTTTTCTTGCTTGCCTGTCTCTTAATATGTGTGCGACCCAGTTCGAGTGCTTGTTGTCTGCACGTGTCTACGTAGTTTGTACCATACCATATCTTTGCGTTTTCCGCCACCTTGTGCCTTCCGTTACCTCTCTCACACGAGTGTATTTGTGGTGGCTGTCTAATATTGAAAGGAAAGGGACAAGGCACAAGATACGATTATCAACACCGCCTCCCCCTTTTTTTACTGTCTAATCGTGGAAGTGCTTAAGCGGCTCTACAATACAGAAGGAACCACACCGGCATCATCAGCATCATCACCTCACCCGACTAATCGATGACTGAGCTGCACGTGCAAGCCGCCACGTCCATTGAGGACGTGCTCGCGGGCGCGATGTGGGTGAGCAACCTCACCGACCCCACCCTCGTCCTCGACCGCCTTCATGAAACGTTCATGGAGGTCATCTTTAGCTTTCCCGCCGCCACGGAACCGAACGTGGACGCCGAAGCCGAGGCGCGTCGCCCACGATTTCGCACCCAAGCGGAGCGCGAACGTGAACGTGCTGAACTGCTGCAGGGGATGCGGGAGCTGGAGGCCGGCCCGTTGGCGTCCGGCGACGAGGATGACGCCGATGACGACGACGAGCTCCACGGCAGCGACCTCGACGAAGGCGATGAGGATGAGGTGGATGAGGCGTTGGCCTTGGATCAGGAGTTCCTCGACTGGATTAGTCCCGACAGCCGCGAATCGGCTGCCGCCCCTGGTCCGGCCGTCACCCGCACCAGCACAGCAGAGCTCGAGCTGAATCGCGTCGGACTCGGCGAGGAGCAGGCGGTTCTCGCGGTGGATCGAATGCCGGAGCGTTTCAAGGAGATGGCACTGGATGAGAAGCGACCCGGTTTGGGCCCACGACATTTGCCAGGTGGCTTCACGTACCAACTCCCTCTAGAGCAAGAGGCGTACTGGATTCTGCGCCAGCTGCGCCGTCCTGGCCAGCCCCTGTCGCACAACACAGACATTTGTGTCCTGGCGAACCGCCCGCAGGCCGAAGTCGCCGACGAGCCTGTGCTGGTCGCGATCACGTTTGCCTTGGAAAAGATGACGCGCGATTATCTCGAGCCGTCGCAGCTCATGCTGTTCCACCAGACGGCGCTGCACCCGCTCTTGACGGCACTGTTGCGTGACTCGCCGCTGATGGAGGACGCCGAACACTCGCTCGCCGTGCCGTCGTACGCGTACAGCACCGTCACCGGGCGTCGTCAGCGTCCCGTCATCAATCGCGACTACGTGGGCTTCAACACCGTCGCCAACCGACCCATCGGTGACGGCGACCTCAAGTGGCGCACCCTGCAGGACAACCGCGCCGCGACGCAACGCAAGCCGTGCATGCTGGAACTCGGCCGTCTCCTCGTCCGCATTTTGGAACTCGATTCGCTGTGCCACCGCCTGGAGGCTCGGCGGCAGGAGCTCCTGCTGTTGCTGCGGGAGAGCCCGGACGCGCGCGTGCAGGATCAGCGTGCCATTCTCGAGGGCCTCGTCTTTGAAAGCGCAGTGGAGGCGAACATCTGGCACAACTTTGTGGAGACGCTCATGGTGCAGCGCCCCGGCAGTCGTTTCCACCGTGTGCGTGAGCTGGGTCTGGAGGACGCGTACGAAGAGTACACCATCACGAGCTTCCAATTTCAGGAGAACCTCATGCAAAACGCACGCGTGAACGCGTGCCCGGCCCCGCGCATGCCATTGCACGAGTGGGCAGAGAGTGTCGGCGCGCCGGTGGACCGCTCCGGCGACGCGATCCTCGCCCTCTTCAACGACGTCATTGTCGAGCGGTTCCTCAAGCTCCCTGTGCTGTGCAAGCGGCTCGTCGACGTCTTCTACGCGGATGGTGCGCTCATCGTCACCCACAAGGGGATCGAGCGCAACGACAGCGTGTACCCTCTCACGGCCTTCTTTGTCGACCACGCCGCACACTACATCGAGCTTCTCGAAGACGAACGCCAGGGCCGCGTGGAGCTGCACTACGTGCTCGACTACGACCTGGTGCGCCGCCTGTTGAATGTGCGCCAGCTCTACCACCAAGGCGACGACGAGTGGTCCAAGGAGCGTGAGTCGGCGATCGAGGTGCTTGTCATTCGTCTCGTCGAGTCGCTTGTGCCGCAGGTGAAGGCGGAGCTGCTGCAGCAGGCGCGGTACTTTCTCGACACGGCCGCGGTCCAGCGACTGGCCAGCTTGTGCTGCCAGGGACCCTACGAGCCGACGCGCATGTGTCTGGAGAGCTACGACGAGCGCGCGCTCGCGTGGGAGCCAGAGTGGAACGTCGCCGAGGCACTTCCGGCGATGGATACCCTCGGTGTGCGCACGCGTGCGCGGGTCTGCGCTGCGTTTCGCGCATCGAACGGCGTGACACTGTTCACCTTCATTGACGAGCACGGCACGCTGCTGGGCTCTGTGCGCTGGCTGGAATGCGCGCAGCACTCCATCACCGGCCGCGAAACGTTCTTTTTGCAGAACGCGCAGCTCGAAAAGGCGTTCCGCGAGTACGTGCCGACGGTTGTGGCTGTCGCCGCGTTCGAGTACCACTCGCTCACCACGATGCGGACTGTGCAGCAGTTTGTGCGTGACCGGGCGACACCTGCGCTGGGTGTGGTCATTCCCGTTGTGTGGGCCTCGGCCGAGGTCGCGCGCTACTACAGCACGTCCTACTACGCGGACGTGGAGACACCCCGTTACGACCACCTCTACCGAACCAGCCTGGCGTTGGCGCGCTTTGTGCAGGATCCGCTGTCTGCCGTGGCCGCGCTGTTCGATCGGAAGCGCACGATTATGCAGCTGTGCCACGTGGGCACCGGCCGACTCACTGGCGACGCCAGCAAGCTCCTCTACCGTCGCCTGTGCTGGGAGATGACCCTGTGGGTGAATGGGTGCGGTTTCTGGCTGGACGACTGCTCACGCCGCCCGAACAGCGTCGCGACACTTCAGTTCGTGGCGGGTCTTGGTGTGTCCAAGTCGCAGGTGTTGTTTCAAGAATGGTCCCGCTCCTTGCCCGGAAGCCGCCCCGAGGTGTATGAAGCCGTCGAGGAGCTGTTCGGACGCCACGTCGCAGACAACGCTGTCAACGCACTGCGTGTGCCGGTGCCGAGCGCACAGAGCGCACAGGAGTACTCCCCGCACGCGTGGTCGCCCCTGGACCAGACACTGATCCCACTCGAGTGGTACCCGACTGCGTGCTACGCGGCTCAGCGGGCCATGTCTGTGCCTGTGACGGAGGCCGGCTTCGTGGACCTCGTGACGTTTGCCAGCAAGCATGCCGCGGAAAAGCGCATGCTCATCGAGAAACATGCGGAGGGGCGCGTGCTGTCGGACCTGTTGAAGTCCGAGCAGCCAGACCACTGGCGTCGCCTCGGTGGTGGCCAGCGCGAGGTGGAGCTGGTGCTTGACGAGCTCGTCGCACTCGGGCGCACGTTCCTTCGCCGTCCATACCGTCGCATGTCGACGATTGAGCTCATGCAGTGCGTGACAGGAAACACGTTCGTGGCGCGCGCCGATGTCCTGCAGCGACTCGGCGCCACCGCCGACGGCAGCGCTCTCGCCAGCCATGCAGCCGCCTTCTGTCAGGGCGACTACCTCGAGGGGCTGGTCGACACCTTGCGTGGTGGGACCGCAGCAGGCCTTCATGTGGCCACATCGCGCGGGATCAAGGCGTTTTTGCCCGCCTCCAACATTGGCGACGAGACGCTGCGCGTCGAATTGCTGGAGCACGTCCGCCGCCTCGAGGCTGCGCGCGACGCCCGGAGCCGCGGCAGCGACGTGGCGCCACCGTCCGTTGAGACCCCCGCGTGGCTGCGTCGCGGTGCACTCATTCAGGGCACGGTTCAGTCGTGCAACTGGGCGCAGTGCGAGCTCACGCTTCGCTGGTGCGCGCCGCGTGAGGAAGCGCAACCCGCGGCCCAGTCGGCCACCGCCATCCAGTCATACGCCTCCATCATCAAGGACGCCAAGAGCAGCGTCAGCTCGCTCAACAGCGCCGTGATTGCCGCGAATCAGCTCGCCTCTACCACCAAGGCGTCATGGCACCCGCTCTTCCGCAACATATCCAAGGCCGAAGCCAAGGCGCAACTGCTCAACAAGGAGATTGGTGAGGTCATCCTTCGCCCGGACGGCAGCGGGCGCCGCAGCAGCGTCGCGTGCGTGGTGAAGTGTGGTGCCAACTGCACCAGCAACTGGCGGCTTGAGGAGCGCCGCCGCCCCAACGGCATCATCTACTACTACATGAAGGACGATATCCTTGGCCGGGACTACCAGTTCGACGCCGTTGACGAATTTCTGCGCAACTACGTGAGCCCGATGATTCAGCTCATCAACACGGTTCGCACGCACCGCCGATTTGTCGACAGCCCCTTGGATGTGCCAGGCAGCCTCAAGGATCAGGCGCACGCGGGACACTCCTTCGCGTATGCCTTCACAGAGCTCGCCGCGACGAACAAGGCCTACTCGTACTGTGTCTACACCAGCGGCGGCAACCATCAGTACAAGTTCCCACTTCACGTAACCGACACACACATCCTCGTGCGCCTCCCGTTTCGCGCTGATGGCGGCTTCCTGTACAAGTGGCTCGAATGCCGCAATGCGGAGGAAGCCAGCAAGGCAGTCAAGCGCCATGCCGGTTTGTAGTGCGATGCCACGCCTAACTGTGCTATCGCTGCCGCTGTGGCTTTGATGTTGTCTGTGTGAGAGCTATACGCGGAGAGGCCGTTCAAGGAGAAAAAAAAACCATGCAGAGATCAGCGTCGCTTGTACCATAAACACACCTTGTTTCCTAACACGTTTTTTTTTCGGTTGTACACTGACCGCGAACGGTTGTTTTGCTCCTGGCATGATACTGCTCGAGATGAGTTGTTGTTGTCGTGTTGTTAGGTCCGCGTTTCTTTCGCGTTCTTCCGTCTGTCTGTCTGTCTGTGTGTGTGTTTCGTTGTGATCTCTCTGACATTAATGTCGAAAACACAAAAAGAAAAAGGAAAAGGGACAGACAAGTGCTTTGGCGCGTTCACAACGTTGTCTAGACAAATTCTTGTCTTGACGGTTGGTGGATGGAGCCGATGAGATACTGCCCGGGAAGGCCGTTGCGTCAGTGTTGGCACGCACAACCGAGAAATATGTGCCAGTGTTCGGCTGGCGTTGACGTTGGTGAAAGTAGTTGCCCCTATGAGCGTCGAGTGGCCACAACAGACCTCTCTCTCTCTCCCTCTCACACACTCACGGTCCTCTGTACGGCTCGTTGTGACGCTCGTCCACCCGCAAATCCTCACGGATTCGTTATGTACTTCCGCTCCATCTTTTCCAACCTCTCTCTCTCTCTCTTTCTGACTCCCTTGACTTGCCATGTCGGGTGTGTAGAACAGAAACACTCGCTGCTACTCGTCACTGGTCGCTCTTGCATAAGTGTGGGTGAGGCGGGGCTAGCGCGACATTGCACCCCAAGACACCACTTCCTTGTGTGCAAAAGTGAAGAATGTTCTGGAGATGCCAGCCTCTCTTGCAACGCGTGCTGAAGGCAGACCCGTCACTCGTGTCGCTCCCACACGGTGTGCAGTCATGCAAGGTGTTCCGTAATGCCGTGTCCGTCGATGACGAAGCACTCATCGCGGAAGAGCTCGGACGTGTGCTTGTTCACGAGGGCCAGCCTCTGTTTCTCGAGGGGTCCACCCCAGAGCACAAGATTGTCAAGCACACCTACCTGGAGATGTTTGGCACGGACAAGCAATTCACGGAAGTCAAGAATTGGCAGAAAAAGGAGACCCGCCGGCTGCCAGGTCTCTTGTGGTCGCCAACTCTTCTTGCACTGCTTCGCAAGGTCGCCGTGCCAGTTCTCGGCGGGCTGCCAGACACAGCGCGTGTGGTGGAGCACAACATGCCAGGCTACGAACTCCACGTCGAGCACCCCACCGTGGGCCGCACGTTCCTGTACCTCAACTTGCTCTCTGACACCGTCTTTGATTTCGATGACGAAGCGACCAGCCGACGTGGACAGGTCTACTTGCCAGCCCGCTCGCTCATGCTCGTCTCTGGCGAGGCGCGTTGGGGCTTCCGTTTCGGCGAGTCGTCCGAGGAGACGCACGTGTTTCGGTTGGCGGGCGGCACGCGGAAGCGTGTCGAGACTGATCTGCGCCTTGGTATTCAGCTGTGGAAGCTCGACCCACGCCTCCTCGACAGCCGCATGCTGCAAGAGCGCATCGAAGACACCATTGAAACCGTCGGTAAGCGCATGGCATCGGCAGCGGAGCAGAAACGGCTAGACGCACAGCGTGACCAGGAGGAAGCCGAAGGCGCGTTGCTCGCGCCAGACGTTGGTGCCCACCTGTCCGTGGATGCCAGTCAGACCGTCGACCCGTTGAAGTCCTTCATGACGGGTGCACTGCAGGGCTCTAGCGGCGGCAGTGGCACCGGTCTCCTCGGCGGCGAGTACGAGTCGAGCGGCACAGGCGACTCTGGTAGCACTCGCAGCAACGCGAAGATGCTGGGCGACATGCGTGAGGACTACAGCGCTTACAAGCAGCAGTTCTCGAACATTCAGAGCGTCCTGCAAGAGATGAAGTCACACCAGGATGCCGGACAGCCTATTAATGACCTGTGGCTGAAGAAGAAGATTGCTGAGTCGTCACAGGACGCAACAGACAAGGACCGTGATAACGGCTTCGACCCGAACAACATCGAGGGGACCTGGGACAATGTCGACGCCAAGGCCCGCTTCTACAAGGCGAAGCTCAAGAAGATGGACTACGACGGAACGGCGTTCCTTGATTCGACAATGCCGGACATCTCAGCCGACGCGCCGCTGGACATGAAAGCCACGATTCGCAAAATTGCCCCGCACGTCAAGGATGGCGAAAAGATTCTTGCCAGTCTCCCCCACGATCAGGGTCGCTAAGGTGATTGCGTCTTTTGTTCGCAGCACGGATACATCGTCTGCTCCTGTGCCTGTTGGTTCGATCACGTAGTGTTATTGTTGTTGTTTTTGCCCTTTTCCTCACACAAACGTGCACACGTAAGCGTACACCTGTACACACAAAAAAAAATATTCACTGGACTCTACACGTGCACAGTGCACGTGCCTGCATTGTACACATACCTAAGCCGAGCGGTGGAGATTATGCTGCTCGTCTGCGGTTGCAAAAAAACACTTCGGGCGACTTCGCTACCACTGTGCGCGAAACCCCATTTTTGCTGTGGTGGTGCCTGCCTGACCTTTTCTTGCCACTTCGAACACACACCGAAAGCCGAGCAAATCAACAGAGCCGATCACGTTCTTTCCAGCCACCACGTTTCCTTCTCGCTCGCTCACTCTCTATGTTTGTGTGAGTCTGTGCTCTCCTCCCACCCGATTGTACAAATCGCTCTTGTCTTGTTTGCTTGCACGAACAGAGGAATCCATCAGTCCATTCCCTTTCGAGGAATACCAACACACAGCAAATAGGTCAACCAGTCATTTTCTTACCGTGTGGAGGGAGTACGTGCCACGACGCTCTCGACATACCATCAAAAAACAACAACAAATACTCCAACAAAAAAAAACAGCAGCAGCGACGACTCACCCTTTACCGACGCTCAAGACTCGACTCACCAAAAACAAAAATGGGACGGAAACGCGCGGCTGTTCAGCGCCAAAATGGGCTCCGTATTCGCGGTGAGGCGTACTCGGCGGCAAGCGCAATTGCCAGCTCACTCGCCGACCCGCGCACCGACTCCGTTGACACGTCCGTTGCAGTGCTCCCCAAGTGCGTGCAACTGCTCGCTATGCTGTCGACTGACGTCGTCCTCGCGCACTACATCGCGCAAGGGTTCCCGACGTTGATCCACCGACTGTTGCCCTATGCCGTTGCATGCCGAGCAGAGAATGGCGGCAGCGAGGACGACACACCACAGCTGGGTGCGCCTGATGCGTCATCGCAGATGCCAGTGCTGCTGTTGTGCGCGCTGCTGGTTCGCTGTGGCGCGCCGATGAGTGATGTCGGACCCGCTGTGGAGAAACAAGCGGATGCCTTGGTGACTTTGATCGCCACCGCCACGAGTCCAGTCGCCAGTGTCGCGTTGGTGCTTCTTCGCACAGCGGTTGGTGAGTCGGAGCACGCGCCGACGGTTGCCGCACGGCTGCTCGTCGCGGACAGCCCTCTCTGGGAATCCATCAAGGCCGTTGAAGGCCGCGCCATGGAGGCGGGTGCCTCCAACGCTGACGGTGGCGTGGCCGCTCTCCCGCTGTCGACGATGGTTCATCTCGTGCGTTTGTGTGTGGCGTCCGCAGGCCCCGGCCTGGGTGTGAACGCAGGCGCGGAGGTGGTGGCGTGGGTGGAATCGTTGCCATTCGACGCTATCGATGGATTGGCGTCGGAACAGCGGCGGGCACTCGAGGACGCATCGTTGCTTCTTCTGGCCACACTGCGCGTGCTGTGGACGGATCTGTCAGAGCCAATCACCGACGCGCTGACCAAGACAGGACTTGCGAAGCTCGTAACGGAGGCGGCCGCGAGTGACGACGACGCATGTGTGCCGAGCACGTCGTTGGCGATTGCCGCAACCTTCTATACGCACGCCGCGATGCCTTCTGATCTTCTTCAGGACATGTATCAATGCGTCGGAGAACTGCGGGAGAGGGACTTTGATGCTGACAAACGCGTGGCGAGCGTGCGCCGGATGGGCTCTGTCCTCGCGAAGATCGCCGACGTCCACGGGAGCGTGTATGCGTGTGCGGCGCTTTACTACCTGCCAGGCGCGATGCACGCGCTTTACGGGGCGGCGTGTGACGTCGAGGTGGCGACGAGCGCGTGCGCGTACCGCGTCTTGGCGGCGATGGTGAAGCCGGTCACTGTCACGTCGCCCGAGCTGTGCCCTGGTGCGATTCCGCTCGCGTTTTTCCAGAACGAACTCGCGGAGGAGCTGGTACGCCTCGGGTGCATCTTGACGTTGGAGGACGCCTTGTCGGACTACAACGCCGATGTCGTGTCCGCTGCCTTGGCGCTGACACTCAGCCTGCTCTCTCAACTCCCCCAAGCGCGGGCTGCCGTGCTGTCCTCTTTGTGCTTGCAGCGCGTTGCGCACCTGTTCCAGGCTGTTGCGGACAGGGAGGATGTGCAAACCTACATGACAGAAGCGGCGCATCAACAGGTCTTCGCGGCTGCGTTCGAGGTGCTCCTCACGCTGACGACGGCTGAGCTCGCCACGCTGCCGGAGGAGATGGTGGCGAATGTGAGCACCGTCACAACCTTCTGCCGCGACGACCTGACGGTCCTGTCGCGCGGGCTGGAAGTGCTATCGCGGTTCGCGGCGGCGCACCCGTACGCGACAACGCTGATCGTGGACTACGACTTTCTCACCGAGCAGCTGCAAACCCCCGACGAGCCCGAAGGCGCCGAAGGGTGTCTGGTGCGTGGCACGCTGAACATCATGACCGCCATGGCCGAGCACGTCCCATCGGCCGTGTCGCTCGAGTGGATCGAGCTGCTCTTGCTGTGTTTCAACCGATTGGAGGGGTGGGAGACGACGTCGACGGCATTCAAGCTCGCGGCGTGGCGTTGCCTGCGCGAGACGCTGTTGGTCTCCGAGGACTCCCGCGAGTACATCTTCGAGGGCGAACTGACCCCATGGGTAGTGAAGGCCCTCGGCGAGGAAAAGGACGCGCAGGTCTTGCGTGAGATGCTGCGCTCGTCCCTGTACGTGCCCTTCGAAATGACCGGCTTAGTGGATGCCATCCTCGACGGCATTGTGGTCAAGCGCTGCATGAAGGGGTCGCTTGTCGTGGGAGACGCGGCAGCCAGTGCGGATGACGTGCAGCGCATCCTCTTGGACTGCGTGGCACTCGTGACCAGCCGCTCCGAGGAGACGCGTGTGGCTCCGCAGCTATTTCGCTGTCTCGCGGCAATCGCCAAGTGTGCTGCGAGCTGGCCCTTGTTTGTGCCACATTTGTTGGCGCCGCTGCAGGACTGCTTCATTGCGTGCTGGGGGTCTCTCGTGCCACCTGTTGTCACGTACGTCCGCGACACGTTTCATCTGAACGACGCCACAGAAGCGGCGCACGAAGGTGAGGTGCCGCACGATCAGGCCACAGCCGTCATCCTTCTTGACGCACTTGGCACCGCCGCGCCGGCGTCAATCGGCTCCTGCTCACCAGCAACTCGGCATGCGTGTGCCAGCCTCGGCAGCGACCTCGTCCGGGCGCACGCGCAACTGCCGGTCAAGGCAAGTCTGGCGGGTTTGTTTCTACTCTTGCACGCGCTTGCGGCACCTGAGTCACCCGAACTTGCCACATCCCTCTTGGAAGACGGTGGCTTTTTTGAGGCGATGCAGGCACTCGCGGAGCAGCACGTTGGCGTTGAGCGACCCGACGGCACGGACAGACAACTGACATCGAACAGCAGCCCCGACAGCGCGTCCGGGCTCGTTGCCGACACGCTCGAGGCCCAAGTGTGCGAGGCCCTCTATCAGACCAGTGGGCGTCTCGTGCAAGCACTCCCGTACGAACGCCAGCAAAAATTGGGAGACGACGGTCCACTCATTTCATTCCTCAGCAAGTGCGCACTGCGCGATGTCGCCAAATCGTACGCGTGTGGCGATCTGCTGATGCATGTCTTGACGAGTCAGGCCGTGCGTGAGGTATTTGGTGTCACTGCGCGCTCCGCCTACCGTGACGCGCTTGCTGCAATGGAGAATCAGCGCGGTGCGGGCCCACTGAAATTTGTGCTCGAGAGCTACAAGGCGGAACTGGACTGAAACCGTAGCGAGCGGAATGCAACCAGCCACGCTGTCGCTCCATTCTGTGTCACCTGAGACTGTTTTTTTTTGTTATCTGTCATCCCAGCAACTATCGACGTCACGAACACACAAACTAAAAACAAAAAACAATAGAATCCAATCAAGTAATATGGATTCAGGTGTGAGAGGAACCTCGGAATTTGTCTACGCATTCACCACAACAAGAGCAATCTTCGGAGGCACTGCAACGGCCGCGGTGTCACGTTGAGTGTTAGTGTTGAGTTGGGGTGTCACGAGCGCGCGCATGCCGTACGAGACCGCGCTGTTTCGAGTGTGGCGGCCGTGTTCAAACAGCAACTCACAGCTCGTATTGTGCTCCGGTTCGTTTGGTTTCCGTACGTCTCTGCGCACATAGTCTTCTTCATATCATTCTCACTCTCTCTCTCTCTCCTTGCTTCTCTTGTGTGTGTGTGTATGTGTGTGTGGTTCACTGTTTTGCTGCAGACTTGTGCTACCTTGGACAAGCCAAGTGCTTTTCGGTTGTCTCTCCCACTTTTTTTTTTCGCGCACGCGTGTGTGTGTCTGTGTGTGTCTATTGCACCTTCTCCCCATTTGAGTCTGTTCTGGTTGTACCGATTCCGTGGACCAGTTCGGCTCACTATGCTCACCTATGGCACTCCGATCATTAGCTTTCTGCATGTCCCAGGCAAGATGAGCCAGCCACTGTGGCTCATGATGGGTACCGCGTTTCGTGTCTCGTTGCCTTGTGCCACGCAGGCTCCACTGTTCCTCACCGCGAAGCACACGTTTATGCCGTGGGAGTACGTCAAGGACGCGTCACAGATGAAAATTCCGGAGGATTATCGCAAGCTGCGCTATGTCGTGGGACGCGGTTACTGCACAACGACTGACGGAAAGGCGGATGTGGCGCGTGCGTGTCCCATGACGCTGGTGGCGACGCACCCGACGCTTGACGTCGCGCTGCTCTGTACGTCCGTGGCGAACGGCGACGCTGGTGCTGGTGGTGGTGACGCCGCCAAGTCGAGGACTGTCGCCACTGCACTCGATGAAGCCGCGCCATTGAGTCTGTGTGCCGCACCTCTGGCAAACCAGGCGCAAGGTACCATCACTGGCTTTCGTGGCGTTGGTAAACTGGGAGAGCTGGACACGTTCGACCCGGCCATCCTGAACACACTGTCGCCAGCTGAGAGGGACGCTCTTCTGAAGGAGCTTCAAAACGTTGAGGGAAAACAGGCGTACGCATCCGTTGCCGTCGAGGTACTTGATGGCCGCGGCATGTGTCGTGCCACCAAGGATGGTGAAGGCTGCTTTCACGGCATGTCCGGTGGTCCCCTTCTTGTCACGAATGGCGATGTGGTGGAGTGCGGCGGCATTCTGTACGGCAAACACCCCGATGCACCTGCCAATATTGGGTACACCCCCGCCAACGAGGTCATCGAGTGGGCTGTCAGCGTCGCCACTCGCTCGAAGCGACCGAGCCTACCCCAATCATAAAGGAGCATCGCGTGCACGCGACGTGCTTGCTGAGCACCTCCTCACTCTCCCAATTCCTTTGCAAAATACAAAAAAAAAACAAAAAAACAAAACAAAAAATACGAGACCGAATCACGTTTGTGCTCCATGTTTCGTTGCTCCATATGTGCTGGTGTCCCGAACGGCCTCGACAACAAGAGCACTGCCGTTGCCGCACGTCCACAAACGCCAGCATTCCGACTTTCATACCGTTCCTCTTCACTGACTCTCTCGCCTATTTTTCTTCCTCTCTCTATCTCTCTCTCAACACGCCATCAGCATCACATTCGTCAGTGTGCGTGACGAATACACGCATCTCGCGTTGTTGTTGTTGTTTTAGTGTGTGTGCTCGGTTGCCATTTGTTCTCACACGCTCTCTGTTTCTTTGTTTGGGAGGGCTTTATGAGTTGGAGTAGCTCAGAGGAGGTGGCTCAGCTCATCCACGTCGCGCGCGTGGAGGTGAATGTGGACCCTATCGCGCGAAAGTCTGCGGATTTGACCTTGCTGGATCTCGTTGACAACGCCATCAACATCGGCGACTCACTGGTCGCGGTCGCGTGCAATGCGAACTGGCCGTTCCCGGTCCGCTTCAACGCTGCCCTCGCCCTCGATGCCCTTTTGACGCAACAGGGCTGGAGGGAAGGGCACAAGTTCAGCGACAAGGACGCCGCTCTGTGCGCTCTGACACAGTTGGCGCTTTCTTCTGAGTGTGCTGGTCCCCACCGCAAGCTGCATCGCACGGCCGTCGATGGTGTGTGTGCTATTGCCGCGCTGGACTTCCCAACTGACCAGTGGGTGGCCTTCATTCACGAGCGCGGCACCGAAGCGACCGCACCCACGCAACCACCGCCGTCGGCACTCTCGTCTGCGTGGATCTTCTTGCTTCAGCTGACTGAGATCGCGTACAGGAATGCGTCGCTGTGGTGGCACCTGGCGAACCATGTGGCGCCGGCGCTGCTCGGCGGCGGGCTGGTACTGCCGCCGTCTAGCTCACTCGCGCGGACCTGTGATCTGTGCTTCACGCTGCGTCTGCTGCAACGCCGACCTCGCCCTTCAGAGGAGCACGAGATCGCAACACCGGAGAACTGTTTTCTCCTCTCGTCCGCATTCAGCAATCTGGTCACGACAGAACTCGGACACTGTGCGGGACGGATCGCCTCTGCTGCGGCTGGAGAGGAACGCGCTGCAGAAGTCTCGCCGGCCCTCGCTGCGTCTGTGCGTGAGTGCAGTCTGCTTGCCGGTCTGGCTCAACGACTGATGCGGTCGTCACAGGTGGCAAGCACAGCCTTCGGTGCGTGTGCCACAGTGCTGGTCGCCGTGCAACCGCACCACTCCAGCGGCTCCTTGCGCGACGTGGAAGACTCGGTGACCGCAACGCTCATGAGCGGGTGCGCGCTTGGCAGCCTCGTCGAAAACTGCCTCGAGTGCCTGCTAAGTGCGCTGCAAACGTTTCCGGAGGTTTCGGCCGCAAGTGGTGCGAGGGAGCTACTGTCGTGCCTGTTGTTCTACATGGTCGACACAGACGACGCGACTGAGACCACCGATGCGTCAGATTTGGAGAGCACACTGAAGCAGCTGCTCGCCGACGATGAGACTGTTCCGCTCGGCTGCGAAGGCGGTGACGACCCGTCAATTGCGTGCTCTGTCCTCGAGCTGTTCTTGGACTCTAACCGCACGCAACTCTACGCCGCTTCCACGGCCCTTCTCGCGTTTGCCAAGCTGCAATTGGCCGAGGCAACACCGCGGGCCTCGGCGTGGCGGGCATTGTCGCGTGCGCTCACCAGCATTGGGCGTGTGTGCGAGGAGGCTGATGTGTCCTATGTGGCTGCCCTTCCACAGGAGCACATTCTCGACCTCCTCGCTACCTTCGCGGCCGCGCTGAGCCGCCAGACGTCAGCGCCAACAATGTGCCTGTTGCTCTTTGCGCTGTCCAAGAGCTTCGCCCTCGGTGGTCCGCCGGAGTTTCTCGCCGGCTGGCATTCTGTTCTGACTGGTACATTTGACCTCTGGCTGCCGCTTGCGGCCACTGCGCCGTCAGAGTCTCACTACGTTTTCTGTACGGTTCTCTGGGCTCTGGGTAACCTTTTGCAGGCTGCCGCGGCCGACCTCACCTGGATGACCGGCATCGGTGGCAGCGGGCCGCTACCGGTCTTGCTCGAGTGGCGTGAGCGCGCGCAAAGCGTACTCGCGGGCGCGCAGAGCACACTCATCATTGCCTCTGTTGGTCACGTCTGGTTGCTGTTGGCCCGCCTGACCGTGTCGTCGCCGCCTTCGTTCGAGCAGTGGGCTCACACGTGCCAGATCGTTGCCGGTGCGTGCAGTGTCAAGTCTGTCTCTGTCCTGCTGAAGGACATCCTCACCACGAGCCGCGAGCTGGAGCGGTTCGTCGGTGGAAACTCGGCCGAGACGCCACTCACGCTAAGTCCACGGCTCGCGGAGTGCGTGGAGAGCATGGTGGTGCAGCTGGATCCGTCACGTGCGCAGCTGGTCTTGCGCGCTCTCGCACTCTTCGTTGTCGACCTGGTGCGCGACAGTGATCAGCGTGGCGCGTCTGTGCAGCCTTTCGACAGTTTCTTGTGCGCCTGCGGCATGAGCGTGGTGCGTCTGTGCGCCAACGACGCGACGTTCGCTGACGACGCGACATGTCGCAGCTTCGCCTGCGCTCTCAGCGCTGTCGTGATCACCCGACGGCCGGAAGAGGGACCGTGTGATCTTGTCTGCGGCGCGTACGACTGCACCGCACGCATGTTGGCCGCCGCGCACGCCACGCTTTGCTCCTTCACGACGTTGCACACGCTCAGCGCTGCCCTCTCGGTGCAGGCACTGGCATACCCGTCGCTGCTTGATAGGCCAGCGACTGTCGGAGTGCTCGACGCAGTCTTCGCGACGCCTAACTGGCTCTCGGCACAGCGTCCAGTGGCTGGGTTCACCGGGTGCACACTGCTTCTGTCGCTGTGGCTACTGCAGGATCCATCACGTTGCGCACAGTTTCTTGCTCGGCCTCCAGGACTCACCGCTGCGGCGCTCGGGTGGTGGGCGAGTCTTGCTGTCTTCAGCGACGAGACCTGCGTCGTCTTTTACTTGGCGGCCTGTGCGAAACTCGTGCTGACTGCCGTGTCTGGTGGGGCGGCGAGCATGGAGGCCTTTGCACGCCCGTTGGCTGAGAATAACGTCTACGTCCTTCCCAGTTTCCGCTCACGGCGACCCACCGCCGTTCATCGCGGACTGAGTCTCTTGGCGAGTATGGCGTGTGGACTCGCGCTGGTCCGCAGCAAGTGGCAGAAGACCGTCAAGGTGCCGTCTAACGATGCCCTCACGCTCACGCGTCGGACGGCCGCCGACGCATGGGCATCGCTGCACCAGGAGCTGGCGCGAATTGATGGACTACGGTCACCCGCTATGACGACGACCGTGATCGAGGCCGCGACGCTCATTGAGCAGCACATGTCGACTCTAGGGTTGGCGAACGTTGTGTCGGAAGCGCAGCAGATCGTCTGACAGCAGGAACGAGGCTGGTGTACACTCAGTCGCAATCCGATTTGTCTGTATGAGCTCCCGCTACCGTAGTGTTTCAGCGCTGTTCATTTTTTGTTTGTTTTCACTTGCCGTTCATTTGTGTGTGTGTGTGTGTGTGCGTGAGGGAGAGAAAAAAGGGATTCTGCTCCTCGGACAACATACTGGCACCCAACAACTCGACATGCTAATTCTCACTTGCCACATAAATCAAAAAGGACCTTCTTTGTCAACCGAAAACCAACACGCACACTCATAAAGGCACTCACATCTCAAGGGGGAAGCGTTGAAGAAATGTGTCGGGCACACGCACACCCGCATTTCTTCACAGCCATCCCATGCAACGGCGATGTATCTCTCTGGCCACCGCCGTACGTACTGCATCTGGTTGTTGTCATTGTCTGACGCTATCGTCTTTTCATCCTCTCACTGCTCATCCTCTTCCACACCTCGTCCTTCTCTCTTTTCTCCCTCTTTTCTCCCTCCCTCCTCCACCCCAATTGACGTTTCACCTCCTTGCCATGATGAAGTTCGCGCAATAAGAAAATGGTCCGCATGCACGGTAACGGTCACGGCAAGGCTGCCTCGGCTCTGCCCTACCGCCGCACGCCCCCGGCGTGGCTCAAGGTGGCCAGCCGCCAGGTCGTGGATCAGATCCAGCGCCTGTCCCGCAAGGGCTGCCCCCCGAGCCAGATCGGTCTCATTCTGCGTGATTCCATGGGTATCGCTCAGGTGAAGAACATCACTGGCCGCAAGATCCTGCGCATCCTCAAGCACAAGGGCCTTGCCCCCGAGATCCCGGAGGACCTGTACTGCCTCGTGAAGCGTGCCACCAGCATGCGCAAGCACCTCGAGCACCAGACCAAGGACCGCGACTGCAAGTACCGCCTGATTCTGGTCGAGTCCCGCATTCACCGCGTGGCCCGCTACTACAAGCGCGTCAAGCAGCTGCCTCCCACCTGGAAGTACGACTCCGCCGCGTCCGCCGCGAGCCTGTAAGAAACCGAGGACTGAGCCCTGATTTTTCTTTCCCCTGCGCCACAATCTTGTTGGTTTTTGTTTTCTGATTTAGCATCTCTTTCAAACTCTCGAAAGACAAAAAAAACAGAGTCGAGGTCTCGGTTGCAACGACATTTGCCACAAAAAGTGGACGATGCGCAGCACCTCTCCGAGTGCGATACACACGATGCCGCCGTCGCATCGCAACGTGTTCCCCGACAAACGACTGCGTTCCCACTCGGTTTACATACGCATCGTCACGGCACTCGATGGCAGTCCATGCACTGCCGTGTCAACGCCAAACCATTTGCAGTAAGTGAGGCTCGCTGTTTGGCTCAACCACTCTATGGTGTCATCGTAGTCGCCAACCACCACATTATTTCCCATTTTGATCTTCTAACCTGCTTTGCTCATGGCCAATGAAAACCTCCCACTCCCTCCCTCCCTCCCCTCCTCTCCTTCATTTTCCTTACACCCTTATCTTGCACGCTTCACTTTGCGCCACATTTACTATACTATTTACTATTTATGAGTAACAGGTTTGCGTTCTCTCTCGCATTTGCATAGTTTTCCCAGCTGCTTGCAAGTGTGTTGACTGAGTCAGGGCGTCTGTTGCGCAGCAGAAAACGAACTCGAGCGGCCGTGAGCAAGTGTACTTTCGCTTCCGAGCCGTTTGTCCGTCCGTCCCTCACTTGCTGAGCTGTGCACCCGCAGGATGAAGGCGAATCGTCTGTGTGCTGCCTCGTCTGGCTTTCGGCGAACCGCCGTGTGTCTCTTTGATATACCGAAATCCCCCAAGGAGGAGCAGGAGCAGATGGAGAAGAAGAAACAGGAGGCGCTCAGGAAAGGCTACACGTCACGTGACACCGCTGAGGATAAAATTTTCATGGACAAGACATTCGAACGGCCCGAGAGCATCGGCGACGGCATCACGGTCTCGAACCTGCCCGTCAAGGCACGCGAAGAGACAGAGTTTGACCAATACCAGCGCTCCACCACCGACTTCACGTCCCTCGTGACACCGCACGGCATCACGGGCGTTGGACTCGGCGCGGGCTTTGGCGCGCGGGAGGATAAGCGTCTGGGCTTTCTGCGGCCGCGCAAGGCCATCCAGCCGCACACGGGCTCCTCCGAGGTGATCCCCAAGTACGATGAAAACGGCATGCCCATTGACGAGACCCTCTCGCGCGATCAGATCCTCAAGAAGCGCCTCGAGTACATGAAGAGCTTCGAGGGCATGACGATGAGTCACAACGAACACTTTCTGCTCGTCGATCTTGACTTTGAGAAGGACGCCATCCTCTTTGGCAACACCCGCGAGGACTTTGAGCGTAACGTGACCAAGATGAAAAACGTGATCACCGCCTACAACAAGTGGGAGCGCACCGACAACTTTTACTACTACTCCACCATTGCGTTGAAAATTTTGACTCTTTGGGTGCTGATGGAGTGCCTGCACCAGTACTACGAACTGAGGCTTTTCATGACGCACTACGACAGCTTTGTGCAAGTCATGGAGGACGAGATGGCGACGCTCAGCGAACGACGAAAGCGAGACTTGCAGGCCGCGGCGGTGGAGATCAAGTACAACAAGCCCAACTTCAAGCCCGTTGTCGCAGCGGTGGAGAAGGAAAAGCAGCGCGTCACGGCAGAGCGCGCACGGGCGGCTGCGGCTGCGGCAGCGGAAGCGGCGGTGGCCGCGCCTCAAATGTCTGTCTCTTCGACGGATCCGATGTCGCAGCTGCCGTCGTCGCTGACTTCCGCTCTTGCCGTGGCGACCACGACACCAGTGGCGTCAACGGCGCACACCACGGCGCCGAGCAACAGCACGGGTGCGCACCCGATGGACACGACCGGGGAGGAACGCGAGAAACGGGCTCAGCTGGCAAAGGTGCAGCAAGAGCAGATGACCAAGCTGCACCGGGACGCTAGTCAAAAGCACGATTCCCTGTTCAGCCGAGTCAAGGCGTGGACTGGGTTGGGGCCCAAGGTACTTGTGGACGACGACATTACCATGTACTCGTACGCTGCGAGCCCAACGAGCATTGACACCGTTCGCGCGATTCGGCGACGCCTTTTGCCGCGCAGCGAGGATTACACCCAGGTGGTGCGTGAGGAGATGTTAGAGTACAAGCGTGCGAAGGAACTCAAGGTCAGCTTTCCCAGCTAGCTCGTGCCGCCGCCTCCCCCCAAAAAAACGACGTCTCGCGACTGTCTGTTGCCACACACTTCCTCTTCACATTTTGTTTTCTCCCCTTTCGTTTTGAACGCCCTTTCCACATTTAATCACACAACTCCCACGTCTGTAATTTCCACACACGCACACACACACACTCGTTGTGTTGTTCTCTGTTTGAATGAGAATCAATGCAGAAAGCAACGACAGTGCAGTCCTAACAAACAAACAAACAAATATCTAAATGAACATACGACTCACGGTATGTTTGTGAGTGAAAAAGCTGCGGAACCCGCAATGCGGTGTGCCGCCGGCGTCTTCATCCCTGCCGTTGACATCAGGATCACCGTCCTGTGCCCCGCAATTCTTGCTCGTAGAGGGAGCCGGACGCCCTTTCTGACACCCTTTTTGTTCTGCTTAAACCGTGGGACGAGCTCTGTCTCTCTCTTTCTCTATCTCTGCAAATCTCCGGTGTAGCTATGTCCGGGCAGATTTTGTCTTACACTACTCTCTCTTTCTTTCTACCTCCCCCCTCCTCATTTCCCATTTCCCATTTCTCACATACTCTCCACGTTTGTTTCGCTTCCGCCTGCTTTGTCGTTTTCCAAGCACACACCCACACACACACACATACACACGGCCACATAGTGGATTAGCTCGACGGTGCAATGGACACGTACTTCGCCAAGCGCGACGCAGACTACCTGCCAGTGCCGCCGCTCCTCATTAGCACCTCTGGTCTCGAGAGCTATTTGGAGTCTCTCAGCAAGCGACTTGGCCGCGACATTGTGGACGTAAAGCACCAGGTCGAGGTGTCATCACGCGACGTGACCGAGGCGTGCCTCACTGTGACGAGGGTGAAGCGCTTCCTTGCCACCAAGGCGATGACTCAAATGGAATCGCACCTGTCAGACACGTTCACGAACGACGAGGCCATGGAGGAGGTCGAACGTGACTTTGAAAGGGCGATGGAGGGGTACGAGAACGTTGAGCAGCCCGACGTCTTTAGCGGGATGCTGGTTGTCGCGAAGAAACTGGTCAAAGAGAACGAGGCCCTGAAACGAGCCTTGGCAGACAGTACCAGTGTCATAACTGTCTTTAATGAACAACAGATCCGTATGACAGGTGAGCTGGCGACGATCAACCAACGCCTCCAGGCGCAGCAACGTGACTTCCATCAGCTCTCCCTCTGGCTCGGCACCTATGACCGCGAGCACGAGCAGACCACGCCAGTGGCTGACCGACTTCCGCAAGCATCCCCTGCTGCCGACGGTGGTACCTTTGAGGACCTGTCGCTGCGCCTGCCGTCTGAAGCGGAGGTGGACACGTATGTCGCCCACTCGCCTCTTCTCCTGTCCCTACGACGTCTGCTCCTGCGCGATCTCTCCGAGCGCGTGACGTCGAGCAGCGAGAACCAGTCCAAGGAGGTCGGCGAGCTCGTGGCGGAGCTCAGAAAGGAAATGAGCCGCCGCACAACAACCGACCGCGCCGTCAATGCCGTCGAAGATCGACGGACCACCGACTCGCAATCGGTCGTGAGTGCACTGGACAAGCGTCTCAAGGAGGTGGAGAGCCACTACGTGCGACGTGAACAGCTGGCGTCGTCGCTGAAAACAAAGGCTGACACACTACTCCTGCCCGTCAAGGCTGACAGTGCGGAGGTGACGACACTGGAGCGCAAGGTCTTTGACAAGTACGCGGACCTGGAGGAGCGCGTGGCGTACTTCGAGGCTGAGCGCGAAGAATTCCGCAAGACGCTCCACACTATCGTGTCCCTCATGCCGTCTCAAGGAGCGGCTAGTGACAGGAGCGGCGACGCTTCTGTAGGCGTCGGCAGCAGCCGCACCAACATGAGCGGCCGGCAGGATGCGTCGCGCAGCAGCGTACGCCCCCGTGACACCACGACGCTCCGTGACATGCTAGAAGCGTCCCCATCCCTCCCGGCACCACGGCAGCAGCAGCAGGCGTGCAACGCGGACGAGCCACTCGACCCTCGACCGGCGGCGGCCACACAGTCTGGCGTGTCGAGCATCGCGGCCGTTGACGGAAAGCAGGTGTACCGTGTCATTGGGGCCCACCGCAGCGGATTCGCGACTTCAGCACGTGCCGCACCTAGCGACACCAAGACATGTGCGTCATTGACGTCAAAAAAGGACAGTGGACGCAACCCTTCCCCACCGCCCAAGAACAAAGTCGGGACAACTGGATCGGCTGAAAACGGCAATGCTGTCGCTTCACCACCGGTCGAAGCGATTGGGATGACTGCGAATCAAGCAGCCTATGCCCAGTTTGTCACCCGCGAACTGAATCGCGGCCAGGTCGAATCGTTACCGCCACTGCCATACGAGAAGCTTCTCAACCCACAGCCGTAACAGTGAGCCTCATTATAGACACACACACACATATCCACGCGCACGTGCAGAAACCCTCTACGGTCCGTCTCTCGCTGTTGGTTGTTGTTGGCTTCGTTTTGTTCTACGTAGCTGCTCGTTGGTGTGAGCTGAGAGGCGCAGAAAACGGGGCATGCGAGAGACAGTGGATCGTCTCAAATGTACAATACACGCGCCTCCGATACGTTTTGGCTGTCGATAGTCCGGTCCGTACTCCCGCTCGTGTACAACTGGTTGCGGTTCTCCATCATTCTTCATCGAATGGGCCATCTCATGTAACACTAGGCCCTCCCCGATGTTCATTTATTTGCACCTTGACACACACACATACAGGGAACACATATCATGCATACTGGTACTGCCAGGTAAACTGTAACGAAAAACATGCATCAACAGACAGATCTGACCTAGTTTGGCCATACGAGTATCTTGCATGGCTGACGACTGTCTGTTCTCACCGAAATCTGCGAGCCTGGCACTCAACACTGTTTGCTAGTGTGTCCGCTGGCGCCCCGTGTCCCACCACACACTTGTGATGGTGCACTTTGCGCAGCATTGGTGATCGGGCACTACCACTCTCTTCCTATCCTCTCTCTCCACTGTCGCCGTCTTCTCTCACTCTTTCTTTCTATCTCTCACACATGATCACGAACCACGTTGTGAGTGCGGCTGTACTCGTGTTCTCTTGAACCAACCGAACTCCTTTCAGCGCTGCAGCGAGTCCCACAGTTTGTTAGCGGCCGGATTGAATCACCTTTTTTTTCCTCTTGTAGACCACGACCTTGTCGTCTTGTTCTTTTGAGATTCTGTTGTTCTCTGTGTTTTTTAGAAATGTTGGCCACGGCACGTGGAAACATGCGACAACCACTGGTCTTCGTGGTGGTGAGCTGTTGTCTCCTTTGCCTGGCAGCTGGCACGCCAGCTGACGCTGTTTCTGGGTACATATCGACGAGCGTGCTGAACATGACCTTCACCGGCGCGGGGACGGGATGGCCGACAACCACAGCTGAGCTGGCGCCGGCGTCCAACGCCGTCACCTCGGCCGTGTGCGCGGAACTGCCATCCACTGTGACCGCGTGCTCCGCGTTTCTCATCGCCGTCAGCACCGGCACCGTTGCATTGCAATTGAGCGTCGAAACGGACATTGCGTCGAACGCGTCGAGTGTGTACACGACCCTGTACGCCTGGTCCATCAACACCGGCTCGCCACCGACGGCCCTGATTCAGACCGCCGCCCAAAGTGCTCTCGGCGTCGGACTGAGTACGCTGGCCTATGAAAGCGGCGCCTACTCAATGCCCTGTCGTGGCCAAGGTGTGTACTCGTTCCTCCCTGTCTGCGCAGCGTCGGAAGGGACGTCCAACACGACGTTCTACATCAAACGGAGCTCCGGTGGAGCCGGCGACGCCCAGACGGCCATACAGAACTACCTCTGTGCGATGCAGAGCTCATGCACCGCGGCCTCCGTCACGGTTTCACAAACCTCCAACAACGACGGTTTCTCCGAGGTTGTCATCACGGGTGCTGCACTGGGCCTCGAGGCCGTTCTCAACTACGTCGCGACAACGCGCACCGCCTTCACCACCGCGCAGACGGACATTCTCGCCATCCAAATGCGGTCCGGCAGCATGATGGCCAACCTCTTCTCGGTCAACGAGACCAACCGGTACGACGAGGTCTACCCAATCACGTTGCAGTGTGCGCCGGCGACGGGCATGTGGGCAATCGCACTCATTGCGATCATCCCGATTGCACTCATTCTATTCCGCTACATTTGGTACCGCGGCCGGAAGCACGCAAAGAAGGTGGGGCGCAAGCGCATTACCGAGGATGAGCAGCGTATCATGCAGGGCTACACGACAACCCCAGCCACTGGTGCCACGACCGCCGCCGATCCCCCGCCAGGCGTGGACGCCTCCGCCTTTTTCAACGCGAGGCAGCCGCAGTCAGCCGCAGCACAGCAGACCGGCACCGCCGCGACTGGTGCCCAGAGCGACGCACAGGACCAGCAGTGGGTGATGGACGATCAGGGCAACTACTACCTCATGGACGCAGGGCAGCAGTCGCCAACTCCGTCGCCCGCACAGCAGACCACTGCGGCGGCGGCGGCTGACGACCAGGGTCAGCAGTGGGTGATGGATGATCAGGGCAACTACTACATGATGGACGCCACCGATGCCGCCGCCGGCGCCGCGAGTACCGTCTCAGGTAACGCGAGCCCGTCATCACCCGCGGTTGCGAACGTGAACAGCGCCGCTGGCGTTGACAGCGTCGAGATGGAGCAGATGGAGCCGACCGAAAACAGCATCAGCTACCAAACGTATGTTGATCCCAACACCGGCGAGGTGTATCAGTACGTCGTTGACCCCCAGGCCGTTGAAGAGGGTGGTGAACAAGACCAGGCTGGCGCTGCGGTGGACGCAGCGGCATCTGCTGGAGCCGAGTACGTCGAGGAGCCCCAAGAGGCCGTCGCCGACGATGCGCAGGCCGAGCAATCATCCTCGCAGTACGTGCAGTACGTGGACCCCAACACGGGCGAGACGTACTACTACGACCCCAATGCCGTCCAAGATGAGAGCGCCGCGTAAGAATAGGCCCGTGTGGTGGAAGGAGGACCGTCCATTTGTCGTCGTTGTCTTTTATTGCTCGTTGCCTCCATTGTCTTTTTTTTCCTCCCCTCTCTCTTTCTCCATTTCCTCTTTTTTTTCCCATTGCTTTGCTAGAGCTTTTCACTGTACCAATCACATTTACTGTTCTCCATTCTGATCCGCATTTTTGGTTTTGTTTGGTTTGTGTTGTCCTTGCCACGTTCGCACAAACACAAATGTGTGTGTGTGCGAGAGCTGACCAACCTCGGCAACTGCAAGTGTGGCGGCCATGAGCTTTCTTACTGTCTCTGTGGGACATGACGTGGGAGGGAAAAAAACAATCGGCCGACGCACCTGACCAATCTTGATCTGTGATGATGACGTTCCTCTACGTTTTCGTCATTGCGCAAGCACCAGAGATGTCTAGCCTCCGTTGCACTCACCTGTCGACCCGTTCACTCAACGCGCATTTTTACCTTCTTCACCTTCCTCCTCGTCCTCGTCCTCGTCCTCGTCTCTGATCACATGCACGTCGTACTAGTGAGAAAAAGAAGCGGAAAAGCAGTCTAAAAAAAATGTCTGAAGGCCAGCCAACCAAAATGCGCCGTACAGAGGCGGCGCCAACGACGAAGCAGGCATTGCACACCACCGTGACGAGTGGCCCGTTTAGTCTTTTGGACACTGCGATGAAAGACGGCACCAACGTTTTCGTCAACTGCCGCAATAGCAAGTCGCTGATCGGGACTGTCGTGGCGTTCGATAAGCACTTCAACTTGGTACTTCGCGACGTGACTGAGCTGTCAACGTCGGCGAACGGCGAGCAGAAGACCCGTTCGATCCGGAATCTCTTCCTGCGCGGCGAGTCCGTCATTTTCGTCGTAAAGATGTGAAGTTGAGTCTGTTGTCACTGTTGACACAGTCGTTGTTGTTGTTGTTGGTGTGGCCGTGGAGAACGTGAGACTTCTCTCTCTTTCTCAAATGCCACATACTCTTAAAAATTGAATCTGCACACACTGACAAGCAGAAACACGGATACACATGAAGAACAAGCGTGACCTAGTTGAGATACTGCCTTGGCTCATCAGCACACGGAGAGGAAACGGGTGATGTGGAGCACGGTTTCCGTTCACTCACTGTCTACGTCAATCACTTCTTCTTGTTTTTTTTGTTGAAACGTTGCGAGCACTCGCGTACGTCAGCACTCCGCGTTGTGTCACCGCGACCGTTGCTGCTGCACAGTGAGACGTAGCTGTACTTCCCGCTTCTCCAACCGTTTCTACCAGTCACTGGTGCTGGGACTCGGGAGCCCCTTGAATTTCTCCGTGTGAGATGTGCACGCACAAAACTCCCAATTTTCGCGCCCCCCCCCTTCCTCCTCCCTCCCAATCGCTCTCGTACGATTTGATTTTCATCCGTCAGTTTTCTCGCATTTCACTGTTGTCCTCGTGAACGCACTGTTTTTTCTCGACACACACACACACACACACACATACACAGGCATGTCCGAGACTGCGTCGACGGAGAGCTTGTCCACGCCGCGGTACCACCGCACGTCGTGGATGTCGGATCTGCGCGAACAGATTGGTCCCTATCCGATCACGGAGGTGCGCATCCCTGGGACCCATGACACGGCCACGTACAAGATCCGCACACGGTCCAAGTTCAGCTCCGCGGCGCCGGGCTTGCTGGGGAAGCGACCCAACCCCATTGCGAGTGTCGCACGCTTCTTCGCCGGACCAACATCCTCCAAGTGGTCCAAGTGCCACACGATGCCCATCATAGACCAGCTGCGCTTTGGCATCCGGTACATGGACTGGCGCGTGACGCCCCACCCGGACGACACCGAGAATCTGTGGTCGGAACACGGCCAGGTCTCGGTGTCCCTGCGGACAATGCTTGCAGAACTTGTCCTCTTCATGGACAGCGAATCCTCGAAGGACGAATTCGTCATCATTGACATCCAACACGTCTCTGGTGTGGAGGACAACGACCTACCGCATCTGCTCTTTGACGCGCTCAGCGGGATTGCCGACCGGTGTGTGCCTAACACCACGCCGTTGAACACACCCTTGAACACCCTCTGGGAGGCCTCGCCGAAGCAGCGCATCTTTCTGTTCGTTGGCCGCAACTTTGACATCGGTCGCTTTCCCTTTGCATACATGCGCTCGCAGAATCTAGCCTCGTCGTGGAAGAACCAGCCCACACCTGACAAGCTGGTCGAGGCGTTGAACAAGGACATCTCAGCTCTTGAGGCACTCCCGCAGGGAGAGGCACGCCAGCACTCCAGCCGCATCTGTGTATCGCAGTGTGTGTCGTCGCCGAACACGTCGCAAATCGCCAAGAGCGTCTTTACCCTCGAGGCGCTGTCAGACGAGGAAAACATGCACCAACTGGCGCAGAAGACCAACTCCCCCGTCTTGCAGTGGTTCTGGCAGTGGAATGGTCGGAACGAGCTGTCGGACGGCAGCTACAAGGCCGCACGTGACAATACGCATCGCAACGTCGTCATGGTCGACTTTCCAGAGATGGGTCGCACACGCCTGCAGTGGGACGGCAGCGAGCGTGAGATGGACGTCGTCCACACGTGCTGCTTGCTCAACACGCTTCTTTCAGCACCGGATGGCCAAGTCGACACTCTCGCTGACCCAAAGATATAGTCTGTGACAACCCGTCAAGGACACAACAACAACAAAAAAAGTCACCGCTTTGTGTTCGTTCTTCTGTTTTTTTTTTCATGTGTATGTCCACTCCATCCCGTTTTTTGTTTTGCTTTTAACGGCTATCCTCTCTCCTTCTCAGTGTGCCGACCAGCACGGCATCTTGTCAGTTCTTGCTCGATAAACGAGCAAACAACGAATTCTGGTAGATTTGAACTGGCCAGACGCGGCTCTACAGGCACTAATCCCTCCCTCACTTTGTTTCTTCTGTTCTTTTTTGTTTTTTTTGCTGTTCCACTATTTTCACATCGAGGGCGTTTTTTTTTTCTGTACGTGCCCGCGATGTTTTATGTTTTCTCTTCTATCCTTTTTCTTCTTCCAGATCGCTTCTCACGCCATGAAGCGTATCAAATCATTCAAGGTACAGTTACGGTTCACCACCACCTCCACAACACCGTCTTCAGTGTGCCTATTTGGCATGTCAACCATTGCCTTTTTGATGCCGGTTCGCCTGTCTCCGTTTCCGGTCACTTTTTCGGTGCCGCAATCCACTTCCCTTGTGCATTGGTTTCCCGTGCACAGACCTCAAAAAAAAAAACAAGGTGCGGCTTCCTTCAGCTGCCGCGTGGCCCCACTGATATCATCACGTACCGCCTTACCCCCTACTCAAACCCTCTCTAATGCCGTCTCCCTTCAACAGTAGGAAATCACTGGCAAGAACGAAAACACTGCTGAGAACCAAAACCAGAACAGTCGTAGAAAATTCTACCACAATGTCTGTGGGACTCAACGCACCTCAGTTGATGTTCACCATCACATCGGACCGCGTGAAGATGGTGGATATGCATCCGAAGGAGCCGATCTTCGTTGGCGCAATTTACACCGGCGTGGTGCACTTGTGGAACTACGACACCCAGGCCCTCCTGCGCTCCTTCGACACTGGCACGAATCTGCCGGTGCGGTGTGTCCGCTTCATCCCGCGCCTGCAAGCGTTCGCGTGCGGCACGGACGACATGTGCATTCGCGTCTACAATTACAACACGATGGAGCGGCTCAAGGTGTTTCAGGCTCACGACGACTACATCCGCGACATTGCCGTGCACGAGCAGTTTCCGCTCATTCTCACCTGCTCCGACGACATGACGATTCGTCAGTGGGACTGGAGTCGCGGCTGGGCGCTGCAGATGACGTACGATGCCCACGAGCACTACTGCATGGCGGTATGCTTCAACCCCAGCGACCTCTCCACCTTTGCGTCTGCGTCGCTCGACGGCACGGTCCGCGTGTGGAACCTGAACAACCCCGTCCCGAACTTTCTGCTCGAGGGCCACGAAGACGGCATCAACTGCCTCGAGTACTACCCGCGCGGTGACAAGCCCTACCTCCTCACCGGCTCCGACGACCAGACCGTCCGGCTCTGGGACTACCAGACAAAGGCGTGTCTCCAGGTATTCTCCTTCCACAGCGCCAACATCACGGCGGTGCTGTTCCACCCGGATCTGCCGCTCATCTTCTCCATCGCCGAGGATGGCGACATGAAGGTCATCTCCACGGAGACGTTCCGGCTTCTGCACAACGTCAGCCTGTCCCAGATGGGGCGCGGCTGGTGCATGGCGGCGCGGCGCCTCGTGAATGGGCTGATTGTTGGCTGCGACAACGGCGTCGGCTTCTACAAGGTCGGCGAGGACAAGCCGGTCTACTCGATGGACAGCAACGGGCGCGTCATTGTGGCCGCCGGCAACGAGCTGACCCGCATGGATCTCAAGGGGATCCCGGAGGACACCCCCGATGGCGAGGTGCTGAGCGTGCCGTCGAGGGACATGGGCTCCGTTGAGACGAGTGCCAAGAGCATCCTGCACGGACCGGGTGGCCAGTTTTTGGCCCTCGTCGGCGAGAAGGACTACACCATCATTTCGTCGCTGTCGCTGCGCCCCAAGACGTACGGTCCGTGCACGTCGTTCGTGTGGGGCCCCGAGAGCGGCTCCTACGCTGTGCTGCAGTCCACCACGGTCACCATTTTCCGCGCGTTCAAGGAGCGCGCCACGGTCAACCTGCCCGGCGTCGCGGACAAGCTTTTCGCCGGCCCGCTTCTCGCGGTGCGCCTGTCGGCGAGCGTCATCTTCTACGACTGGGAGCGACTGTGCCCCGTGCGCCAGATTGATGAACGCCCCAAGGCGGTCGAGTGGAGCCACAGCGGGGAGCTGGTCGCGCTCGTGACGGACGCGCTCTTCTTTCTCAAGTTCAACGCGGAGGAGGTGGCGCAGTACCTGGCCGAGCACGCCACGCCGAGCGCGGACGGGATGGACTTTTCGTTCGACCTGATTGAGGAGGTCGAGGAGAAGGTGCGCGACCTGACGTGGGTCGGCGATTGCCTTGTCTTTGTGAACGATGCGAACCGCCTGTGCTACTACATTGGCGGTGAGATCAACAACCTCGCCGCCCTGACCAAGAACCACTTCTTGCTCGGCTACGTGGCGAAGGAGAATCGTGTGTTTTGCATTGACAAGGAGCGCAACATCACCAGCTACCTGCTGCGCGTCAACGTCGTGGAGTACATGGCGGCCATCGTGCGCGAGGACTTGGCCGCAGCGTCGGCGTTGCTGCCCAGCATCGAGGACAGTGCGCGGTACAAGCTCGCGCAGTTCCTGCAGTCGCGTGGTCTCCTCGAGGAGGCCTTGCAGGTGACGACAGACGACGACCACAAGTTTGACCTGGCGGTGGAGTTGAAGCAGGTGACGCTGGCAATGCAACTGGCCGAGAAGAGCCCCTCTTCGGCGCGCTGGAAGCAGGTCGGTGACATTGCGCTCGAACAGGCTCTGCTCGACGTCGCGGTGAACTGCCTGTGGAAGTGCAACGACGTGAACGGGCTGCTGCTCATCTTCTCGTCGCTCAACAACGTGGCATCCTTGTCGAAGCTCGGTGACTTTTGCGTGGCCAAGGGTAAGGGCAATGTGGCCTTTACGTGCTTCCACCTGGCGCGGCGCTACCGCGACTGCGTTGGTCTTCTCCTCGCCACCGGCAAGACGGGCGAGGCTGCCTTCTACGCACGCACCTACGCGCCGGAGTGTATCGAGGACGCGGTCGCGCAGTGGAAGCTCTCCCTCACAGACACCCCGCGCCTCCAGGAGGCGATCGCGAACCCCGTGTCGTATCCGAACCTGTTTCCAAACGTGGACATGGCGCGCGTCAAGGGCCGCCAGATCCCAGCCGCCGTGCCTGAGGCGCCAGCACCAAAGGTCGACGTCACCCCGACGGAAGAGCCGACAGCGGCAGTCGCTGCGCCTGCTCCCGCTGCACAAGCTGCGCCAGTCGTGGAGGAAGCCGTCGAAGAAGCACCTGAAGAAGAAGAAGAAGCAGCAGCCGACGAAGAGTCCCCACGCGACGTTGAAGAGGCCGCGGTACCCGCCGCAGCACCTGCTGTGAAGGTTGACCTTGACGATTTGTGGGCGGATGAACTGTGAGGGACAGACGCACCCTTTTTCGATGTTGTTGTTATTGCTTTCCTTTTTTCGTGTGTGCGCGCGTCTCTCTCCGTGCGCGTCTTGTCGTTCAGTCCTCGCGACTGTTTGGGCTCTCTCTCGTTTTTTTTTCTCTCTCTCTCTGTTGGTTGTTCATGTTCGCCTTGCTGCTTTGCTTTGTGTGTTGGCATTTTTCGTGGTGACTACCGATCAAAAGTGGCTCTATTTTGTCCCTTTTTTTGTTCTTGTCTTTTTGTGTTTCACATGTCTCTGCGCATGTGTCTGTGTACGGCAAGTCCCAAAACTGACAAAAAGAAAGTGCATCGTCGTGTTTTATCGGCCATCACGCTTTTGCTGGACACGCACGCCCCCACATGGTGTACGACCTGGGCTAGCCTCTCCATTAGCCTGGGTCTCTCTCTCTCTCCGTTCCACATTTGCGGAAGATGATACTGATGATGAGTACCAGTTGGTGTGTGCGTGCTGTATCCCCCCTCCCCTTCCACCACTGGAATGGAATGAGATACCAACCAATCCGTTGTGCAACTGTGTGTCACACACGAGGTCTCTTGTGTTGCAGCGACGCCTCCCCCGTACCCGCCAACCTGTTCGTTTCTTACGCCTTTCACCTCTCTCCCCTCCTTGGCACTCTCTCCCATTTTCCCTGTTTGCTGCTCTTGTATTATTCTCTTCTTTTTCTTTCTTGCATGCGCTCTTACACAGCAGCTGGAACACACAGACATATCATGCTGTCACGGTCGTTTATGCGGGCACCGTGGATGCTCTCACGACACATGTGCCGGACGTCGTGCCTTGTCGCATCCTACCGTCGTTGCAGCCACGGGTCTCAGGCAACGTGGAGCTGCGGGTGCGGATTCCAAAACTACAGCTACCGCGATGCGTGCTTCCAGTGCAACACGCCGAAGCCTGTGAGAAACACGAATTCGGCATTTCTCAAGCCCACTGACACATCCGGCAGTTTCCCTGCCGCGGACACCGCGACGTCAATCGCCTTCAGACGTGGTGACTGGATCTGCGCTTGTGGTGCGCACAACTTTGCGCGTCGCCAGTCGTGTCTGGTGTGTGCGGCACCGCGGAAGAATTCTCCCGAGTGGACTCCTGGGTCGATGACCGACGTGCGACCACCCAAGACGGTGCCGTTTCGACCGGGTGACTGGCGATGCCCTGAATGCGACGCGCACAACTTTCGGTCACGTGGGACGTGCATGCGGTGTGGCGTCGCTCGACCCATGTCCAGTGAGCGCATCCGTGACGGCGGCGCTGTCGACTGGGTCTGTACGGAGT
This sequence comes from Wallacemonas sp. MBr04, assembly GCA_030849635.1. Classification (NCBI taxonomy): domain Eukaryota; phylum Euglenozoa; class Kinetoplastea; order Trypanosomatida; family Trypanosomatidae; genus Wallacemonas; species Wallacemonas sp. MBr04. Next base: position 13,418 of record JASANR010001452.1, on the reverse strand, counting down.
GCCACACCTCCAATGCGTCGCACACGTCACGGTGTGAAACGTGTCAGACTGCGCGGCCTGCAACCGCAGTTCCTCACGCAGCAGCAGCCTCTTCCAGTCGTGCGCGTCCCGGCGACTGGCATTGCGTCGCGTGCGGTTTTCTGAACTTTGCCTCGAGGACGTCGTGCAAGCGCTGCCACGCTGCTGCAGCTGCGACGCCGTCGACAACAGCCGACGCACCAGTCGGCTCGTTCTGGACGTGCTCCTGCGGATATTGCAACACCGGCACATCCACAGATTGCCGCGAGTGTGGGTCTGTCCGTCCCACACGAACGTCGTAAAACAAGAACAACAACAACAACAGTGGTAAGCACACAAGCCGGCAAAAGGAAAGAAAAACGTGCACACTGAGCATGCTAACAATATACATGCATGTGACAATTCCGAGCAGAGCTCTCCGGATCTGCGTCGTCCTTTTCTTTTCTTTGCTTCCACAAACAAATTCCAATCCGCTTTCCTCCCCACCCCCTCCCCTCCAACCACTCGCCCCTCTCCCTGATGATTATTGTGTAGCAAGGAGAACTTCCCACTATACAGAGATTGTGCCCGCTTTGAAGACGATGGCAGCGGTACTGAAGCCGTTTCGGCCGATGCTCACCCCGAAAGAGCAGTCGGCTCTGGCTGACGCGTGTGCCGTGAAGAAGGCCCACGTCGAGCAATACATGGCGACCCTGTCGGTCAACACAAGTCCGGCCACGCTCTGGGCACTGGTTGTGAAGCACCGCTTCCGTCCAGTCAAAGACGACGACGGCGCCGCAGCCGTTGTGGACTCGTACGACGATCTGCGCCTCTCGTACGACGGCTTCCATAGCCTTGCCTACGAGTTTCTCTTTGGCGCGTCCGACGAGACGACAGTCGACGCTGCCGAGCAGCACCGTCGCAGGCAGATCTACTTTAACCATCCGTTTCTCTCCCCTTGCACGTTCTTGGCCTTTGCGCGGAGTGACAACGGGACTGTGCCGGCTGTCTCCTTGTACGCGTTTGCTGCGAAGCGGCTGCTCTTGTTCCGGCTGCGTGTCCAGCTGGAACTCACTGCGTCGGTCGTGCCACGACTGTTGCGCCAGACGCCTTCTGTGGGCACGACGCAGCCGTCGTGCGCCCCATGCGCGTCGTCGCCGCTGTCGAACGGGCTGTCGCAGGAGGACATTGAGCGGTTTGTCGCGTCGCTCGTGCCGCACCTCCGACTCGTGCGTGACATGCCACCGTGGATGCAGCCGTACTACCTCTGCCACTGCTCGCGCAAGTTCATGTTCATGTGCGACACGCGCCAGACCGGGGCTATCCCGATCGACACCCTCATGAAGAGCGAGGTCTTCTCGGAGTTGCTCCGTCTTTTCGAGAGCGACGCGCAGGACGCCATCTGCACGTTCCCGGTGGGGTGTCCGGTGGACATCCTGGCGACGCGCCTGGATGCGGACGCCGCCGCCGACGACACCATTAGCGCCACCGTCGTGGCGTTCGACGGCGACGGCAACGCGGCCGACGATGTCTACACGGTCGCCGTGACTGAGGATGACCCAGCTGACAACGCAGACGAGAACGGGAACAACAAGCAGACCACGCTGACGCTGAAACGGAGCGACCTCTTCTGGAGCGTCTTTTCGAGCGAGTACCTGCCGCCGGACGTGCTGAGTATGGACAACTGGTTCTCTCTCGCGTTGATGGGTCGTATTTATGACCACTTTACCGCATTGGATGTGGATGGCGACGGCGTGCTGACGCCGGAGGAGCTGAGCCACTACAGCAACGACAGCTTCACCAAGCTGGCGATCGACCGCGTCTTTGAGTGCCACGTGCCACACACCGGCTCGCGCCACATTATGGACTACAAGACGTACCTCAACTTTGTCATTGCGACCGAGCACGCGGCGACGGCGCCCGCGCTCAAGTACATCTGGCGCGCCCTGGACCTTGACGACACCCACACAAGGATCGACTTGCGTGTGCTGCGCTGCTTCTGTAACGAGCTTGCCGCGGACCTGGTTGCGCACGAGTTGATGGTGGACATTTCCGGGCAATCCATTCTCTCTGAGATTGTGGATATGATCAACCCCGCGTGGCACGAGTGGATTACACTCGCGGATATCGAAAAGTCCGGCCAGCAGGCAACCGTCCTGCCGATTCTGCTGAGCTACCGCAACTTTTACGCCTACGACTGTCGCGAGCAGACAGCCGCCAGCGCCACGGATGAATACACAGACGCCCCGTCAACCGCGTGACGCAAATGTTGTTGATGTTGTTGATATGGCTGTTTCTTTGTTTTTTTTCCCCTTCTTCTCCTTTTTCTTCTCTGTTCGCTTATAGATCGGCTACACACGCATACACCAAGAGACTCTCACCACCAACTCGATGGCAGCCCGTGCCCCAAACGGCCGTGCTTCTTTTGACTGCCAATCCTTCTACGACTCCCTCAGTTCCTAACTTCCTACCCTCCTGCCCTTCTGATTACCTCTCTCTCTCTCTCTCTTTATTTTCGATAGCACAATGGTGAACTTCCCCAAGAAGAAGGTGATGCACTGCCCGGATGCGCGGTGCAACGCCCACAAGAGCTTCAAGGTCGTGCAGTACAAGGCCGGCAAGGCCCGTCTGTACGCGCGCGGTAAGCGTCGTTACGACCGCAAGCAGTCCGGCTACGGTGGTCAGACCAAGCCTATCTTCCACAAGAAGGCCAAGACGACGAAGAAGATCGTGCTCAAGCTTCAGTGCTCTGGCTGCAAGAGCATCGTTCAGAACATCCTCAAGCGCACCAAGCACTTTGAGCTGAACGACAAGAAGAAGACCGGCAACAAGGACCCCACGTGGTAAGAAAAAAAACCACCACCAGTCTTTGGTACTCGCCGCCGTCGGGGAGTGACTCAAACATCCTCTTCCATGTGCTGACTTTTTATTATTTCTCTTTCTTTCTCACGACAACAATTTAAAACAAAAATATGAAAAAACAACAACTGAATAGAGCACAGCGATGACGCCGACCTCACCTGTCAGGCTGTGCCACGCGAGACGTTTCCTACTCCTGACCGTGACATGTCTCGCTGTCTCCGTTGCTGTCGCGGCTCTTCCACCCACTCGTGATTGCATTGCTTTCCGCTGTACTGTGGTGGTGCATCACACGAATCTGACACTCCGAAAACACGCACGCACACAGAAGCGAAGCAGCATGTCAATTCGAGTGCGTGTGCGCTTGTCCTCCACCTTCCCATTCCACATTCAACCCGTCCTCCCTCCCTCCCCCGTGCCGAATGCCACCAGTTACGACCGTGATGCTCCGCTGCACTCGTTGCTTCCTTGCCCCACGTGCGCGTCAAAAGGCGGCCAAGGCGGCGAAACCCAACGCGCCTCGCGCGCGCCGTTCCGCCAAGAAGCCTGCCGCGGTGGCGCCTCTGCCACCAGCTCCACACATTCCAACCGTCACGATTCCCCCGATCCCTGGCACCACAGGTGCACGCTCCTTCCGTATCAAGATGAAGCGCGAAAAGGCGGCTCGTGAAGCCTCCAAATCTGGCGCTGCTGGTGCGTCGCGCTCTCGCGCGGCCAAAAGGAAGGCGACGCAGCCCAAGCCCAGAACTACTGCCCCCAAGGCGCGCCGCGGCGTGAAGAAGGCCGCCAAGAAGCGTGCTCAAACGCGGGGACGCAAAACCAAGAAATAGAAGTTGTCCTCCATAGAAATCCTTTTTTTGTTCTCGACTGTGACACCCATCTGTCTCTCTCTATAGAAGTGAACGAGAAATTCAACACCGTTTACGCGTGGTGGCGCCCGTAGGCGTACACCCCTTCTGTGTGCATCTTGTTGGTGACGAGTGTCGCACCCATCTGCGATCGCATTTTGTCTGTTCTCTCTATTTTTTCCTCCCCCCCCCCCTCTCTGTGCCCCCGAACGTCCTCTGCGTGTTTCTGGTCTCACCATCGCGACGCACAGTTCACCCCCCCCCCTTCCCCTCCCTCACGTTGTCCTCTTTTCATTTTCATTTTTAGTATCAGTCGTTTACGCACCATAGAAAAACCTACAATTTTTACTTTCGTACTGCCATGCTCAAACGCTCCGTCAACACACTCGGCGGCGGCGTGTCGCGTCGTCGCGCGCAAAACTCGATTTACAAGCATCTCAAGCTGAGTCTGGAATCGCGCAAGCAGAGTCTCGCTGAAGAACGTTTTCTCCAGACGATTGCCAAGGCGCAAAGGCAGCGCGAGAAGCAGATCCAGCTGGCGATGGCCAAGGCGGCCAACGAGACCCGCAGCGGAAAAAGCCCAGCACGTGGCGGTGGTGGTGGCCCAACCACCTATCAACGCAACTTGAAGGTGGCTGAGCAGGAATTGCGGCGCCTGTCGCTCTCGAAGAAGCAGCGGGATTTGGCCGCGGCCGCAGCAGCTGCAGCGGCGGAGGCGGAGGCGGCGGTGTTGGCGACAGAGAAAACTAGAGTGGCGAACGCGCGCGTGAAGCAGTCCGCTGTCAAGTCTGCCAAGTCCAGCAAAGCGGCCAACGCCGAAGCCGCCTTCTTCCGGCGCGTCGAGGCGTTCCGCGAGAAGCGCATTGCCATGGTCGAGCGCCTTTTGGCGAAACAACAGCAGACGACCGAAACCCCCGTCGTTGCCGAGGAGGTGAACGACGACGACGCGGTGGCCGTCGATGCCGTGCAGGAGCCGGTCACCAAGAGAACTCGTGGCGCCCGTCGTCAGGTGAAGACTGTGGCTGCGACCGCCGTGCGTGACGAAGGCGCGGCTGCCGCGAGCGATGACGCACAACAGTTCTTGCAGCGCCTCGAGGAAGAGGCCGAGCGTCGTCGCGCGCTGATTGAATCCGCCATAGCCGACCAGCAGCAGCTCGGACACAATGATGCGGTGGTGGTAGCCGACGAGGAGGAAGACGTAGAAGAAGCACCTGTTGTCGTTGCCGCCGCCAAGCGAGCGCGTCGACCTGCTGCTGCTGTTGCTGCTGTTGCTGCTGCACCCCGCGCCCCTGTCGCGGTTCAAGTGGAGGCTCCCAAACCGAAGCCCAAGCCTGTGCAAGTGGTGCCATTGCCGCCCCGGCTTGTGCAGCCGCGGCCGCCCGCCACACCCGTCTCCACGCCAGCACCACAAGTGCAACCACGCGCACGTGTGACCGTTCAGGTGCCGATCGCCACCACAACCACCACAACTGGTCTGTTTAGAATTTAGACCGCCACGTTTGCGCCCCTATAGACACAGAAGCATGTCTTTTTGTTTCCTCTCTCTCGTTCTTTCTGTTTCGTTCTGTTCCCACGTTCAATATCCGGTGCGAAAAAAAATGTGTATACAAGTGTCCGTGAGAGAGATAACGGTGGGTGCTTTTGTGTTTCTCCTCCCTCCCCTAGGCATGCACGCATGTGGTGGCCGCTTCGCTGGCTCGTTTGACTTTGAACGCCCCCCCCCTTTTCCATCGGCTCACATGCGTCGTCTGTTCACAACACGTATTGTTTGTCGTTGCTTCACTTAGGCGCAATCTTTTTGTGCACCGTTGCTGTTTCTTCAGCATCTATCATCCATCGTCACCCTCCCCGCGCCCCTTTCCCTCTCAACAGTTTGTCCTAGTTCCTTTTTTTATTTCCGATGCGTGTTGTGGTCGCCCTGCCGCTCTGTGGGCTGGCGGCGCTGTATGTGGGGCTCTCCATTTCGTTTCAGCGCCGCAAGACGTCCTATCTGACTGCGCGGCATCAGGAGAGTGTGCGACAAGCCCGCTGCTTTACCCAAGATGTCGGGGATTACGCCGTCACCGGTGACGCGCACGATGGCACAATCACCTTCTCACTCCAGCCTGTCGGCAAGAACGGGACGCACGAGACCCAAGCACCGCCTGTGAGCGTGTCTGTCCCGATCCGCTTCTTCGACACGGCGGGCCTCTGGACGCTGGAGACCCTCTATGATCTCTACGCTCACCTGGCAGCCGGCCCCGCACGGACAGCGGACGAGGAGGCCCTGTTGAGGGACAACCTAGGTGAAGCCCTGCGAGCCGTCCTCGAGCACAGACTTGCAGGGATGGGCGATGCGGTGTCGGACGCGGCGGTGGCCGTCTCGCCGGAAGAGGCGTGCAACACCATGGCAATCGCCACGCTTGCGCAGCGCCTGCCGATTCCCGTGCGCCTGAATGCGTCCGTGTACCGCGCGGCCAAGGCCAAGTTCGCGCGGGACGGGTCGACGGGGCGGTCGGTGGTGGAGTTTGCACGGGCACTGATGCGGACGTGTGGCTGGCGCGCGCTGGCGGCGTCGTCCGTGATGCTGCTGTGCCAGAGCACGCTGCTGGAGTTCCTCTCCCCGGCGTACCAGGTCGCCGTGACCACCATGTGCTTTGCCGAGCTGGTGCGCCGCCAAGCGGTGCTGCCCGCGGATGGCGTGCTGTGGGGCGACTTTGTCGTGTCCATGATTCTCTCGTCCGAGTCGCCGGGGCAGCTGCTGGCCGCGACGATGCTACTGGATGCCGTGCGGACGCTGATCTCAACCGCCAAGGACGCCGTCGGCAACGTCATTTTGCACACGCACAACGACCGCCTGCGCGAGGCCGCGATCCTGGCCGTGTCGCGCATGGACTACTCGGCCGAGTCCGACTGGCCGGTCCCGCAGCGCGTGTATGGCGCGCTGTCGAGCGTGACCAACTTTACGTTCCGCTCCGTCGACTACTGGGTTGGGTCGCTGCTGGAGCGAGTGGATCTGTGGCTGACCTGCGGAGCCCACCCCGTCGAGGCCGCAGTGCTGTGGGTGGTGCAGCAGGCTCTTGTGCGCGTGGAGACGCTGGTCGGCAAGTACGACAACCTCATCAAGCACATGCGCACGCGTGCACCCACAGCAGAGAAGCGCACGGACTCCGTCCGCGGTGGTGGCGGTGGCGGTGGCGGCGAGACCTCACCGTCGCCGCCGGAGGCGTCACCGCACTATGGACTGACACTCTTGTTGAGCGTGGGCGACGGCCACTCCGCGCCTGTCCTGTGGCAGTTTGTGGCCACGACGGCGCGATTGCCCCACCGCACAGAGATGGACCGCCGCCTGACACTGGCTGCGCTGGCCGCCGTGCGCACGGAGAGCCACTCGGGACTCGCGCAGACGGTGCGGCGACTCTCCGCGCTCCTGACGACGTCATCGGACAACGACCTGTCTCTGGAGCCATCCGCGCCGCTCATCGTCGACTCCCGTTTTGACGCGGCGGGTGGTGACATCGGCACGACGCTGCTGCACGTGTCCCGCCAGCACGGGCTCATCAGCGGGGACGGTCGACCCCTCCTCCTCCTCTCCCCCGCGTGCGACGACGACGACGGCCGTAGCGGCGGCCCCCTGTCTGCCGAGACGACGCGCGCCGTTGTGGACCGCCTGTTGCAGTCCTGTGACTCGCTGCCGGTGCTGGCGCTGCTGTTGCTGGGCACGCGCGCCTCAGACGGTGCACCACCGGCAGCCACCGCCGCGAGCCTCGAGCGCCTCTTGCAGACCGCCGCGACATCAGACCGCCCGTTTGTCTTTGGCTCGTACTCCCCGTTCGCGTACGACGTGCAGTCCCTTCAGTTTGCCTACTGGTCACGCTCCGGCTACACGCAAAGCATGCAGTACCTCTCACGGCTCATTGCCACCGCGCCGGCGATTGACCGCGACATGGGCACGGCGACCGCCGCCCTTGAACCGGGGCCGTGGTCACTCACCTTCCAGCACGTCTGGTTCCGCTACCCGGGTCAGTCCATGGAGTGGGCCCTGAAGGATGTCAGCTTCACTCTCCCCGCTGGCGAGTTTCTCGGGATCATCGGCTACAGTGGCGCGGGCAAGACGTCAATCCTCCTCCTCGTCATGCGCCTGTACGCGCCGACGCGCGGAGCGATCCTTCTCAACGGACGCCCGCTCGAGTGCTTCCCCGCTCGCGCACTGCGTCGGCACATTGCACACTCGTGGCAAGCCGCGAAGGCACTGCGGTTCCTCGAGGAGTGCACGATCGAAACGAATATTGCCCTCGGCCAACTGGAACACGCCAACGACGCGTCCATCCGCGCCGCGCTGGCCCGCGCTTGTGCGGTCTCGTTCGTCGAGTCGCGCGCGCGCGGTGTGCAGAACGTGCTCGACACGGAGGCCCTGAGCGGCGGCGAGGTGGAGCGCCTGAGCCTCGCGCGCACCTTTATGAAGCACCCCGAGAGAGGTAGTGGTGGTGCCGCCATCACTACCAGTACCGGACTCGTGCTGCTCGACGAGTGCACAAGCGCGCTGGACTCGTCCACGGAGGAGGCTGTGCTGGAGCCGCTGCTGCGCACCACAGCGCCACGGCCCACCAGCCTCATCATGGTCACCCACCGGCTCTCCTCCATCCGCGGTGCCGACCTCATTCTGGTGCTCGACCAGGGCCGCGTCGCCGAGCAAGGCTCCTGGTCCGACCTCGTCGCCGCCCACGAACGCGCGACGGCAGCCTCGCCCACCCTGTTCGGCACCTTGCTCGTCTCCCAAGGGCACACCCCATGATTTATCCTGTTTACAAATACCACCGCTACTACGCCCACCCAAAAGAAAAAATCTGACTACGCCGCTCGCCACAACTATGATCCGACCACCTTCCCGTTGTCAATCATCCTCCCCTCCCGCTCTCCCTTCTCTCTCTTTCTGTTAGTGTCACTGTTGCCGCCCTCCCCACCCTCTCCACCCAACTGTCACTACTAGTGCTTTTCTCTCTTTCCCCCCCCCCTCTCTCACTCCCCGCACTTCCTCTTTGTCGAAAGATGAAGTCTCAGCTCAAGGGTGGCTATCACAAGGACGTGGATGTCTTTGTGCCGTCGTCGGAGCTCACGGTCAAGCAGATCCAGGACCAGATCCCCGCCAAGTACTTTGAGCGCTCCCTCGTCCGCAGCTCCCTCTACGTGGTGCGCGACCTCGTGCAGGTCGCGGTCACGTGCGCCGTCATGTACAAGCTTGTGATGCCCGCGCTCGCCGCGATGGATGCGGCGACGGCCGGGGCCGCGCTGCCCGTAGTGGCCATCGCCACGCTGATCAAGTTCGCCGCGTGGAACGTCTTTTGGTTCGTTCAGGGCGTCAACGGCACGGCGCTGTGGGTCATGGCCCACGAGTGCGGTCACCAGGCCTTCAGCCCGTACCGCTCGGTCAACGACCTCGTCGGCCTCGTGCTCCACTCGGCCATTCTCGTCCCGTACCACAGCTGGCGCATCACCCACGGCAACCACCACAAGCACACCAACCACCTCACCAAGGACACCGTCTTTGTGCCGCGCAAGGAGAACAAGGTGATCGACCTCGTCGAGGAGACACCACTCGCCATGCTCTACGGCATGATGATCATGTTCCTCTTTGGCTGGCCCGCCTACCTGCTCGCCAACGTTGCGAGCCAGGACTACGGCCGCCGCGCCAACCACTTTGAGCCGTCCTCGCCGCTCTTCCGCAAGGAGGACGCCCGCGACATTGTCGTCTCCGACCTCGGCATTTTCGCCACCCTCGCCATCCTCGCCGTCTCCGTGTTCAAGTTCGGCGCCTTCAACGTCGTCTGCTGGTACGGCATCCCCTACCTCTGGGTCAACTTTTGGCTGCTCTACATCACCTACCTCCAGCACTCCGACGTCCGCATCCCCCACTACAGCCACGAGCAGTGGACCTTTGTCCGCGGCGCCATCGCCGCCGTCGACCGCGACTACGGCTGGCTCCTCAACCGCTGGCTCCACCACATCAACGACTCCCACGTCGTCCACCACATCTTCAGCCAGGTGCCATTCTACAACGCCATCATCATCACCCGCAAGCACATCAAGGACATCCTCGGCGACACCTACGTCGAGGACAACCGCCCACTCGTCACGTCACTCTGCAAGACCTGGTCCGAGTGCCGCTACGTCATCCCCTCCGAGGGCGTCAGCCTCTTCTACGGCTTCAACAAGCACCGCGACGGCACCACCATCGAGTAGGTAACAACAACAACTAGCAGGAAAAGCGGCACAGGTACGCATCGTTGTAAAAGAAAAAAAATCATGAAATAAACAACCTTAAACAGTTAATCATTATGGCGCCTGACACACACAAAAAAAAAAGGAGGGAGGACAAAACAACAACAACAACAACAACAATAACCGCAGTAAACCCTCATTTTTGTGTGTGTGTGTGTGTCTCACCTAAGCGCGTTTGAAACAAGGACGTAATCGCTCACCCTCACCCTTGTTTTCTTTCTTCTCGTTTGTTGTTTCGTTTTTCATTGTCACACCTCAACACAACTTTTCGTCCCTCTTGGCGACGGCACCTTTCTTTCTCCCTTTTTTCTTTTTGGTTTAGCTCTCCTGTCTTTTTCTCTGTGTGGTTTGACTCCGACACACACTCAAAAACAACAAAAAAAGAAGAGGGAAGTGGACATCCAACGGCGTGGAGAGGAGAAAAAAATGAGTGTCGCACCTGTTGCTACGTGTGAGAGACGCACGAGCGACCCTGCGAGTCACTTGCCCAAATAGATGTGGCTAGTGCGCGTCAAGTTTTTCATTTGTGTGTTGTTCGCCGTCTCTTTCTCTGTCTTCTCGTTTTTCTCAGAACCACCATCCACACTACCAGCCCTCCTTTTCCCCCTTTCTCAACTCAGTCAGGACCCGTTCACTCTCCTCCTCTAAAGAGATGGACCACACCGTGCTGGTGGTCGTCGTCGTGTACATCGCCATGATCGCCACTGCCGCAGCCTCACCGGTCAACTTTGTGTCCGCCGGCAAGATCAGTGTCTTCTTCGTCACGTCAGCCTCGCCAACCCGCAAAATCGCAGCGGACACGTGCAAGAACAAGGGCGGCATCCTGCTCGCCGACTACGCCCCCGCAGTGCAGCAGATGTACATGGAGCCGTTTGTTGAGCGCGGCGCCACCTACCTGTGCCAGAGCACCAGCAGTGGATGGAACCGCAACTGCTACGGCGCCTACACGGAAGGTCAGGCAACAGCAATAAAAGACAAGTGTTCGCTCACCCGTCGTGAAAACGTGTATAATTCGGCATTTGATGCCGCGACAGAAGCCAAAATATGTCCTTACCGTTGGAGTCTCGGCTGGTTCGGTCGCTACACGAACGACCTGGGCCAGGTCGGCGTCAACTTCTACGACAGTGCGTGGGCCGATCTCGCGTTCGACGGCTCAGACCCAAGCCAGATCCCCTCCGCGGACTATTTGCGCAACTACGAGCGCATGGCTGCCGACGCGTCCACCCTGAACATCTACGCTGGCGGCCCCGCCAACGACTACAATCAGGGCGTCATGTGGAACGCATCCTTTCAGTGCTTCACCACAGACCCCATAACAGCACCAACGATGGCGGCGTGCATTCCTCCACACGGACAACAATACATTGCCCTCGGTGCTCGCCAGCTCTCTGGTGCGTCAGGCGGTTACTACGGCGTGCGCGTGGATACACCTGATGTACCTACTTCCACAGCTCTGACACCGCCCAACACCCCTTTCGTCCCGAACAACTACGTGGTGGCGTGCCAGTGGCAGGGCGTGGAGGCGAGCTACTACGCGAGCACGACGCTGCCGCCGCAGCCCCCGATGGTGCCTGACTGGAAGCAGCCGACGTGGATCCAGAGCCACTGGTGGATCATCTTCCTGGTCTTCGCCGTTGTGCTGCTCGCTCTGCTGGTCGCGTTCATTGTGTGGTACGAGTGCCAGCTGTGCGCCGCAAAGGCCGCTGCCGATGACGACGCCAGCAGCGAAGGCACCACGGACATGTCTGCGTCATCCGACGTCGCGAGTGACGTCACGACACTGCACGGCCTGGAGGTAGTCGATGCGACTACGAAGCCAGCTGCTGTCACGCCGCTGCGTGGCAGGGGGACGGTCAACCCGACTTCCACCAACGACGCGACGAAGCTCGGTGAGCCGTCCGTGTTCACCGATGACCCGAATAGTGGCGGAAACGCCGCGGCGCACGGCACCCGCAATCGCAACGCATCCCAGCCCACCGCGGGTGCGGCGACAAACAACCAGCCGCACACCAGAGCCGCCGGAGCTGCCCAGGCTTCCTCCAATCCGGATCGACGGCCGGTGTTCAGTGCCGTGCACAACCGCTCTACGACTGATTCGTCTGTCGTCGAAGAGAACACACAAGATGGCACCGCATTAACATTGTGATCCATTCGGTTCCGCTTGTTATAGTCCCTCACTGTTCACCTTTTTTTTTTTCTACTCCTTCCCGATTTACATCGTCATCGTCATTACTTTCTTTCTTGTCTGTTTACTTGGCGACGGCGCTGTCCGCTACCTCACCGCGGAGTACGAACGTACCCACCACGAAGCGAACCGTAACGAAAGCAAAAACGCAAAATCACAAAAGTATCCGCAATTCGGACAAAAGGAAAACAAAACAAAATGCAAAACAAATGGTGTTCCTTCGCGGCTTTTTATGGTGCTGGTGGTGGTGCGAGTGTCGCTTTGATCCGATTCTCTCTGTGTGTGTGTGTTCCTCGCTTATTCTTGTTTCTTTTCCACACTGTTTTCTTTTTCTTTCCGGCAGACCTCCGTGACGCAAGCCAGTCGCCAGACACCACGCGCGTGTGTGATGCGCGTCTCTCTTGATCCCATGCGGCCCATCGCAGTTGGTGTTGCTCACACAATGTCTCGCTTCGCTCCGTGTCATCGCTCTGTAAGTTCGTCCTTCTTTTGGTGGTTCTTCCTAGCGTCGTTTGTCGTGTTCCATCATTGTCTTTCTGTTTTCTCCTTTCCCTTCGTTATTGAGTCACCTTTCACGCATTTCAGAAACACTGCCTGTGCTCCTCCTCCCCGTCACGCGCGCATGGCTTCTGCGCATTTGCTGTCGAGCGCGTGCCCGCTCCCTCATCTCCCATTTCCCTCTCCGTCTCGCCTTCCCAATGTGGTCCAGATCTTTTATTTCTTCGACGTGACCAACTGTCTCAGATAGTCTTTCTGTGTCAATTCTTCGTCGCGCTCTGTTACTCCTTGTTGTCCCCTCGCCGACACAGTCGCTTCCACAAACGGTCGTCTGGGTACGCAATGGACCACGCCCTCCAACGCTACCTGCACACTGTGCTGGCGGTCGTCGTCGTGTACATCACGATGATCGTCACCGCCGCAGCCTCACCGGTCAACTTTGTGTCCGCCGGCAAGATCAGCGTCTTCTTCGTCACGTCAGCCTCGCCAACCCGCAAGATCGCGGCGGACACGTGCAAGAGCAAGGGCGGCATCCTGCTCGCCGACTACGCCCCCGCAGTGCAGCAGATGTACATGGAGCCCTTCGTTGAGCGCGGCGCCACCTACCTGTGCCAGAGCACCGGGTACGGCTGGAGCCGCAACTGCTACGGCGCCTACACGGAAGGTCAGGCCACTGAAGGTCCGTGTACGCTCGCACGTCGTGAAAAAGTGTTCTCTTTGGCGTTTGATCCAGCCACAGAAGCCAAAATGTGCCCTTACCGTTGGAGTCTCGG